>APFE031546538.1:192258-215659 GCA_000404065.3 Pinus taeda | reverse complement strand
CTCTATCATAGGGATGCATGAACCATCTGGAGGCGCTCAATACACATCAAACACTCTTCTAGAAAGCTCTAGAAGTGACCACAAGTAACTTTTTTAAGATGAAACTCGCACCTTTTGACCTTTACAGGAGTACACACCCATCCCTTGGCTTACAGAGCGTACAAGCACGCAGGTACAATGAGTTTGGGATGCGTACACGTAGGAAAGGTAGAGAGAACCTGCGTACTGAGAGATAAACATGATTTTTAATAACTTTCTCTCTTTTTTGAAGTTTGACATGGAGAGCAAAGGCATAAGGCTTGTCAAGGAGGATAATATGACTGTTGATGGAGCCATATTAACTGCAGATAGTCATGGTGACAAATTTCAGTGTAACAAGAAGGATAATTATTCCAGCGATTAGAGGATGTAAATGACATATTAGAGTTCATACCTTGTCCTCATGGTTGCCATTGCCTCCTCCGTGTTAGCAAATAAACTGCTTCAGCTTCCTCCTCCATTGGTTGCAATGCTGCTTTTATTCCTAGTAAAGAAAGGCATTATTGAGTTTCATGATCCTTCTCACAAATGGTGCAAATTGGTACCTTGTCCAATGGGCATTCCCTTAGTGGATGTTTATCTCTGCATTTGGGATAGAGGATAGCCAAAGTAGCTTCTACCTCTACTTGTTTCTTCTTAACCTGCAAGGTTTCAATTTGTGAAGCAAAAGAACTTAACATTTCAGTTTTGAATTCCTCAAGTAGATTACCTATTTCAACTCTTGTTGCTCCTCCACTGGCTGATTTTTGGACTCTTGAATATGTATATTTCCTGCTTTTTGATCTATTTGCAGCTCCTCTTGAACATCTCTTGCAGAGGTTGACAATTTCATCATACGATTCTTTAGATATGTCCCCTTTATCAGGCATATTTAGCATGTCTAAATAATCATCCCTTACCCCTTTCAATAATATTGTTTTAAGAATATATTTACTTACATTGGGGTGATCGGACCTCTGCAGATTGTATTGTAGTCTTTCCACAAAGTCCTACAGATTTTCATCGTCCTTCTGGACCATCTTAAATAGTTCCTCCCCTTTTTCTCTTGTCCAGCAGTAGTCTTGATATTTAGTCAAGAACTTCTCCTTCATTTGTTCCCATGTCATGATTACATGACCTCCCAAACTCATAAACCATCTTAGTGCATTTCCTTTTAGTGTTGTTGGAAATAGATTCAATTTCTGAGCATTAGTAACATAATCATAACTTCTACACAATATATCAAACTCAAAAAGAAACTCATCAAGATCTTCAGAAGATAAACCATGGAAGTTAGGTAACGTTGAGAGTGGGATATTCTTCATGGGAGTTGCCCCTCCGGGAAGATCCCCAATAGGAAATCCCAAAGTGGAGAGAGAATTCTCACATCTTCCCTCTCCTCCTACTTGTCCTCCAACAAAGAGTCCTTCATTGTTTCCTTCCATTGGTTGTTCTCCTGTTGCACTTGCCCGGTCTTCAATGCTTTCTGTTGGTCTCTCAATGTCTTGAACTGGTTCCTCAATGTCTTCTACTGGCCCCTCAATATCTTCTATTGGTTCCTCAATCTCTTCTACTAGCTCCTTAGTATTTTCTACTATCTCTTCAACCCTTTCAGGGCCCACAACTTCCTCCATTTCATAGTTTGTTTGGAGAGAATGTTGAGTCTTTGGCTTCCGAGAGCTTAGCCTTTGAGAATTTTCAGCTTTTGATATAATCTCATCAATAAAGGTTTTTCTTCCTCCTCTTCCTTTTCCCTTGCCACCTATAGGATTAGTTTCCTTGTGTCCTCTCATGCATTCTGCACATCTAAAAGAAAAACATTAATGCTTTTAAAATCTATGATTGCCTTCCCCAGCAACGGTGCCAAAATGTTAGTCACTTTAACTGTTTATTAATTCAAACAACTAAGTGCTACATAAATTGTCAACCTAGGGAAGCTTGTTTGTTTCAAAGGCAACTACACACTGTATGTGCTCAATCTCAAAAGCAGTAAAAGTTGTAGTAATAAATATACTTAATCATATCTTGCTCTAAGCAAACCAAAGCTCTACTCTGAGTTACAGCAAAAACATCCTATTGCAGAAAATTATCAAAGAATGCTTAGTTTCATTAAAAAGAGCAATCTAATGGAAGGAATCAATCTGCAAAGGAAAGCACTAGCTACGCTGTAACAGAGAACAGGACCCTATTCCCTAAGCAAGAATCTTCAGCACCTATTTCTAATTTCCATGCTTGCCAACTCACTCTGTAAACTCAATTGCCAATAAAACACTCACGAATTAATTGTAGACAAATTCGAGAAAGTAATGCAACAATCAATTGGAAAAACAAAGTTCAGTAATAATGCATAAGCAACATTCAGTAAACAGAACTTTTAACAAGGTATGGATAGAAAACACACTTAACACCCTGCAAAAATATAATGGGTGAATCTTGTGATGAAGGTGGGCCCTATCCTTATCAGAAGATTCCCCATGAAACGAGAACTAGAAAGAAATGTTCAAAACAATATTTTATTCATCCATCAATATGTCATGTTACAAAAAGATTCCAGTTCTTTTCCTTCAGCTAGACCTTCCCGCAGTCTGTCCATCCTCTTCTAATATAGATGTCTCCTCTTTTTAAAGAGGAGACATCTATTACAATTGATTACATTGTAAGTCCTATCTTTAACCCAATATACCAAAATAGGGAAATTAGTTTTCCCATTAACAAAATGTTGTTACAATGGTTATGGTAATGTTGACTTTGGAGTGTGGTCGTTATAGCCAGTGTAGCAGCTCCTTTGATGATCTTTTTCTATTGCTGTCGAATCTAAAATGCAAATCATGACAACTTCAGCAACGCGATTTTCACATGGTTCTAACTATTACAGCAACATAGCCTGTAATGATAACCCTGCAGTCTTCCAGGCTGTTTCAACAACGTAGACTGCAATGATAACTGTTTTAGCAACTATTCGTTTCAACAATTAACTATGAAGGTAATGTAATTATATGTAAAATAAATTAAACATATAGTAATGAGAATAAATATTGTATACCTTTGGGAAAAGTGGATTAAAGCAATAATATGAACTTTAAATATAGGTTGGAAAAGGATGACATAATAGCAAAATATATGGTCAAAAGAAGGACAATGTAGGGTCCTAACACTGCATATCTATATTTATGGTTATATCTGTAACTTTTTGCATTCTTGTTTAAGTTTGGATCAGTGGTATCAAAGAAATCTGTTCTTTCTCTATTTTTCATTGCATGTCCCCAACAAGGTTGGGATATAAGGAGTTAGCGCTCGAACTAGTCAAACGTCTGCAAGACCATCCCCACAAATTATGATGGCCTCCCATGGTAGAAGAGAACAAAGATGAGGGGGCAGGAGATCCTTTCAAAATCTTGCTCAAAGAAGCTCTTGAGCTACACAGAAACGCGGTGATGGAAAACTTTTCCCAGATCCTTCAACGACTACCCAAAGGTGATGCATCTCCTTCTGACATCTACTTTGGAAGCGCCCCACCCTTTAAGGTACAAGTTAACTTTGACATCACCATATTTGAAGGTTAGATAGATGCAAAAGATGTAGATAAATGGTTAAATCTACTAGAAGGGTATTTTTTGTTCATGATTTTTCCAGATGGTAAAATATTACTTTTGTGCTTCTCAAAGTCACTCCCCACATCAAGGACTGGTGGGAAAACTATTGTGAGAAGAAGGAAGAAATTACACCCTCACTATTTTCAGTCACACCCACTTGGAATTCGTTCTTGGATGCCATCAACGAGAGGTACTATCATGTCAGGAGCTATGAGGATAAATACATAAAGTGGACCATACTGTTGCAAGGAAGGGACCAAGACATGTCGGAGTTTATGAATGTTTTTCATACCCTTCACCCGAAGTTGGGTATCAAAGATTCTGAGCGACATTTGGCACTCAAGTACCGTAGTTGTCTACATAGGTACATCTAGGATGAGATGGATTTCCTGGACATCTCCAAGCTTGGTACGTTGTATCGATACACAATCAAGATTGAGTAGAAGTTTAAACAAAAGAAGCGAGACTTTGGATCTGTGAATCCGAAGCAAGGGAAAGGTGTCCGCAAACCGCATAGAAAAGGACAAAGCCAAGGCAGGGCGACCAAGGAAAACTTGTCGAAACCATAAGCAAATAAAAACACCACAAAGACAAACAAGGACATGGGAAAACAATGTGAGTTCCATAAGAGCTCCATTCACAAAACAATTGAGTCTTGAGCCAAGAAGTCATTAGTGGCCGAGCTGAAGGCTTCCGAATCAGACGCATGTTTCGAATCTGATTTAGAACTTGACAATGGGAATGATAAAGGGAAGCATACAATTGATGCAAAGCCCAGTACCACTATGGCCACCACCAAAATCCAAAAGAATGAGGCTGAAGATACAAAGGAGGGGGAATGCCTCTTCCACTCACATATGTGGGTGAAGGGTTATCCATTGCATTTCATTGTTGATAGCAGGAGACAAAAGAACCCCATATCAACATAGGTCATGAAGTGGCTGGGCCAATCGACTATAACAATTTGCAGTCATACACCATCGAGTGGATTAACCAAGGACGGGATCTCCACATCAGCCAATAGTGTTTCCTTCCCTATAGCATCAAGCCCTTCATGGGTGAGGTACTATGTGATGTTTCCCCTCTTGAAGTTTGTGATGTATTATTAGGAAAATCATACTTGTGGAAGTGGCATGTTGTATATGAGTCTAGACCTTGCTCTAGGATTATTACTTTCAGCAAGAAAATGTACAAGATAACATAGGTAGCCCCACCTACCCCCATCTCTTTGATCACTACAAAGAAATGTAGTAAGATCATTTCAGAAACTGAGAAATTTTGTTTTCCTTATGACTTGCCCTGAGGGAAAGAATAAGATTGTGGCCATAGCTTTGAAACATGGCTCCTCCACACAACAACAGCAAATGGACAAGGTTGTCAATGAGTACAGGGACATTTTATCTTCACCTACGGGGGTGCCTCTGCACTGTAAAGTCAATCATTCCATCGATCTGACCCCGGGTGCGTCGCTACCCAATGGATTGATCTATCGATGCTCTATTCTAGAGAACAATGAGATCAAGAGGAGGATTCAAGAGTTGTCGCATAAATGGCACATCTGGCCAAGCTCATCACCCTATGGTAACTTGATTATATTGTTATAGAAGAAGGATGGGACCCGAAGACTCTCAATTGACTATTGGGCATTGAACAAGATCCTTGTACAGAATAGGTACCCAATCCCACATATTGATGACCTTATGGACTAGCTCAAGGGGGCCAAATATTTCAGCAAGATATGGTTATCACTAGGTGCCTATCGAACCCTCTGATGTGTGGAAGACTGCCTTCAAATACAAGGAGGGACTTTTCGAAGGGTTGTTCATGCCTTTCGGGTTGATGAATGTTCCCAAAACCTTCATGATATTGATGGACAACATCTTGCAACCCTTCATCAATGCATTCATGGTGGTTTATCTAGATGACATCTTGATCTTCAGCTAGAGTTGGGAAGAGCACTTCCATCATATTCGACAGGTCCTCCAAACCATGCGACGACACAAGTTGGGTGCAAATGTTAGGTCCCTATACTACTAGTGTAACCCATTATTGTTATTAGTACAACCCCCTTATTATATTTTTGTTCTCATGTAGTCCCCATATTGTTATTATTGTGCACCATAGAAGCCCACTATTGTTATTATTGTGCCCTTACATTATTATTATTATGTCGGCTTTGATTATATTATGACCCCTTAGACTGCTATATAAAAAAAGGAGGTCTTGTCATTTGTATCATCCAAGAATTATTCATTTGTGTAATGTAAAGGAGGTTTCCCCCTCGAAGAGGCTAGTTTCTAAGGCATTGATCTATCTTTTCTATCATTTTGTGAGTTGGTTTCATAACATTTGGTATCAAAGCTTTGGATTCTAGGGTTTCACTGCTCCAAACAAGTCACTGTGGAATTTTCTCTATAACTTTTTTTTGTGACGCTTCAGAAGCTAAAAAAATAAAACCCATTTGAGATGACATCTATCTGAACCTTGGGTCTGAATTTCATATCTTGTCTCGCTATATTTTTGGAGATATGATCTGAGGAAGTTAGGGTTTTTGTAAGATCCATAATTTCATCTCAAACAGGTCATGGTGAAATTTTCGCTATAATTGATTTTCTACAAAGTTGCAGAGTCTTAAATAAAAACCCATTTGCGCTGAACACATGGTGAAACTTGGGACTAAATTTCAGATCTTGTGTTGTTATATTTTTAGATATATAGTCCAAGACATTTAGGGTTTCTGCAAGCTCCCGAATTACATCCCAAATAGGTGACTTTGGGAAAATTGTCATAACTTTCTCTTTGGGCATTAGAATGAAATTTCGTAAGAAGTTATAGGAGGAGGACAAAATATAGTTTTCTTTGTATCGGTTTCGGGTCCTAAGCTTGAAATAGTGACACATAGCACTTTGTACAAGTTCTCTATACTGAACCAGTCTATAATCAAGTCATTGTCGAAGATTTGACATAACTATTCCTTGCAGGATCCAATGTTGATCAGACTTGTGGGGTTAGAAAGAGGACTCAGAGGGCTACTGCAAGACACAATTTCAGAACATGGAGATCTGAAATTATATAGTTAAAGTCATTTCGAGATCGAGCTCCTAAAATCAAGAAAAGGCGATATGAGGAAGTTTGATTGGAAGGATCTGTTAAATTGGATACTACAGATCAAGAAATATTTTGATCTACATGAGGTGTAATTGTTACAAAAGGTACGTATTGCATTTTTATATTTAGAACTGGATCAACTTTTACGGTATGAAGGGCTTTGTTCTCATAAACCACTTGTCACATGGTCAATTTTCACGGAGGAAATGATAACACATTATGAGGATACAAAGAGAAACACCTTCTTTAGACAATTGATAAATCTCAAACAGAAGGATTCAATGGTAGATCACATTGAGGACTTTAAAAAATTTAATATAAGGGTAAATGATATTCCAAATAAGAAAAGGATTGATGTCTTCATAGGGACTTTAAAGGATAACATTCAACATGAGGTTCGTCTTTGGGAACCTGATTCATTGGAGAAGGCATTCAGGTTCGAAAGAAAAATTGAAAGTGAAATTATGGAAACAAGGAATGCCACCACTCATGAATATAATTATGGAAATGTTTTTTCTCCTAGCCTTCCACAACCTACAAGGTTTACACCACAACAATTGGAAGAAAAAAGAAAAAGGGCTGTACATTGTGATAGCAAATACACAAAGGTCATAAGTGTGCTGAGAAGAAATTATTTTACATAGATTATGAAGAGGAGGAAGAAAAGGATCAAGAAACATCAAAAGAAGAGGATATACACTAGGAAAAAATCCCAAAGAAAGAATAAATGAATCTGACCATATCTTGTAAAGCATTGGCAAGAACTACCACTCCTCAAACTCTCAAGATAGAAGGACATATCAAGAAGAAAAAGGTTCAAGAAGTGAAAGATCACATCGAGAAACAAGAAATGAATCCAAGCATATCTTGTAATTCATTGGCCGGAATTACCACTCCTCAAACTATCAAGATAGAAGGATATATCAAGAAGAAAAATGTTCAAGAAATGAGAGATCACATCGAGCGTCAAGAAATGAATCCGACCATATCTTGTAATGCATTGGAAGAAATTACCACTCCTCCAACTCTCAAGATAGAAGGACATATCAAGAAGAAGAAGATTCAAGAAGTGAAATATCACATTGAGCATCAACAATGAGTTCTCCAACTTTTAAAGGATAACACCACTTTGGTGTAGAATCGAATGAAACAACAGGAAAATCAACATCACAGTGAAAGAAGTTATGATGTAGGCAATTGGGTAATTTTATAGCTACATCTCAAGCAAGCTATTTATGAGAAGGAAATTTTGGCAATACTACATGCACTGAAGAAATGGTGACCCTACCTAATGGGAAGACACTTCAAGGTAAAAATGGATCATGATAGTCTTAAATACTTTTTAGAACAAATATTATCTTTAGAAGAACAGAAAAATTGGGTCACAAATATGTTGGGTTATGACTTTGAAATCATCTACAAAAAAGGGACGAAAAATGTTGTTGTAGATGCGCTCTCAAGAAAGGATGAGGATGTGGAAGCATCGTTTTGTGTTATTTCTATTATCCAACCAGATTGAAAAACAAATCAAGGGATGAATGGAAGAAGGATGAAGAAGTGTGGCCACTCATTCAAAAGTTGCAGAAGATCCCGGTTCAAACAATATTGCCAAAACTTGATGAGGAAGGAAAAATCATACTAGAACCTGGAGCAATCATAGAAACAAGAATCTGACAGCTACGAAATTGAACAATTTTAGAGTATCTAATCAAGTTGAAGAACTTATCCACTGAATATTCCACAAAAGCATCAAGAATTTTATATAGAAGAATCAAGAACTACTCAAGCATTGAGGACAACACTTTTTGAAGGAGAGGGGCATGTTAGGTCCCTATACTACTAGTGTAACCCCTTATTGTTATTAGTACAACCCCTTATTATATTATTGTGCCCATGTAGTCCCCATATTGTTATTATTGTGCCCCATAGAAGCCCACTCCCACTTATTGTTATTATTGCCCCTACATTATTATTGTTATGTCGGCTCTGATTATATTATGACCCCTTAGACTCCTATATAGAGAAAGGAGGTCTTGTCATTTGTATCATCCAAGAATTTTTCATTTGTGTAATGTAAAGGAGGTTTCCCTCTTGAAGAGGTTGGTTTCTAAGGTTGTTGGTTTGTATGGGCCTGACCCAGGTTTAGAGATGATTTAGCCAAACAAATCTTGGTACTACTGGCCCTTTCAGCAATAGTCCACGGAGCACGGACCAAGGTCTCACCCGAAGTAGTATGAGAGGGTGCTAGAACCAGGTTTTCGCACCTTAGAGATGTTTGATGGTTTTTCGGTGGTCCACAGTTTGACCCTACGTGCACCTATCAGTACATCGCGGCCTACGATGCTACCTTCGCACAACCCTGTTCGAGGCATGATCTGTGTTATTACTTAACATTGTTCAGTGTTCATATAAGTGCATGCAATAAACAAAACAATATAAATGCATAGAAGGTAATACAAAAGTAGATACACAGTAATTGGAATCAAACTTCTCTTTATTATTATTATTCTTGGGTTACAAACTCAACTCTGCCCTCCACACTCAGTTGCAGGGGTCCGTGCACTCAGCTGCAGACTCTACTAGGCCTCTGCACACTCACTTGCAAAGCCTCTTCCTACTACTATGACCCAAGACACTTAGACTTCTTCTCTATCTTCTACTAGATCATTACATCAATCCATCCCTTCCTTCCTTACAACTTAGAGCCTCGCCTTATTTATACAATCCCATGGTCCGTGGACCATGGGTATGCCATCATGACATTACATTACATTACAAAACTTAGGGCGGACAACACTATGACTCAATATACATTTCACTCTCTGCGCCTGCAATTCGCGGAGTCTTACAACATATTTGACCAAAACTTGGGCTTTGAGACCCAAAACATGTAGTGGGGGGATTACATGCCCAACAGGCCCCCAACACAAACATCATGACTCACCCTTGAGTCACTCTATCGGCACAGCGATCTTGGCACGGAGTCCCTCCAATTAGTCACGAACTGCTTGAAGGTCCACAGCGCACTGCTCTGTTGTTTGCTAGACCTACTGCATGCGCTTTTCCGAAGCCTCTTTGTCAAGAGAAAATCCCTGCCTTAGTGCATATATCCCCTGCTTATGTGCGATCTTGCCTTCGATATTTTCCATGATGGTGAAAGCCTCGCCAATCCATGGTTGGATGCGTGCTTTGAGAACTGCCTCTTTCTATTGCACCGCATCCACCTGCTCCTTCAATGCCTTCGATTGTTGCATCTTCGCAAGCCGTTGAGTGAGGAATACTATCTGCATAGTTCCTCAGACACTGTCGTACTGCACCTAAAGTTCGCGCACCTCTGATTCCAGGCATTGTATGTTGGGGTCCTCCTGCAAAGATGTGAGGACCACAAATACTTGTTCCAACATACTGGTACAATCTTGTACTGCATGTACAATTTCTTCTAACCCTATTTGGATAGCGCTAGCACACTATTCTTTGACTTCCAAGGGAGTGGAAGGCTGTGCCTTCAACCGCAACTTGGTGATTTGAAGGTTCAGCTCCAGCTGAACCTTTGTCTTTTCTGCTCTAGCTTCGTGTATGCTGGTTACCAACTTGTGGATCCACTCTGCTACTAGTAGATCCGCGGGGATGGCTAGCTCCAAGACGCCTTTGCAAGCTTCGTCTACCACCTGTTTCAATCATTGAGTCCATGATACTAGTTCATCATGCTGCAGGATGAGTTGTTCGATGTTTATCTTTTGCTCACTCAAAACCTGTATCACGTGGCCCTCCCTGGTGCGGATTTCTGTGGTTATTCCATCCTACAGTTGGTATAGTGTTTTTAGGGAAAGGCAGCCAAGTTGAGGCCAAGTCCTTTGATCTTGCCAACCGCAGCTCTGTCGATCTCATTTTCTGCTGCTAGTGCTCCTTCCGATAACACTATGGTATTGGCCATCCTTTCGCGTAGCATCTGTTCTGTTGTTGATGTACCTACTACGATGTAGGTGGACAAGGTTCCTTCCTGTAGGGGTCGCACCTATAGTTCCTGTAGCTATGCCCTTAGGGCCCCCAACATAGTCTACTACTCAGTCATAACTTCTTGGAGCGATCCCTTGGTTACATTGCGAACCATCTCGCCAATGTCATAGAGGTCTCCTTCAGTCAATGTGATTGGGTCGATGGCTAGCTTCGAGGCCTTGACCTTTTTCTGCGGACCTGATCTTTCTGGGATGCACGGCCGTTTGAGTTGGGTCGAAGTGGTTCCTGGATCCGTGCCTCCTTCTGCAAGGTCTATGTCCTCTGCCTCCTATCCTATAGACACTTCTTGGCCCTCCTCTACCTATGCTATTGTGGCCTTTGCTGTCTGCATTACTGCTGCTGCTTAGGCGACCTTCTTTTGCTCCGTGGCTGCCTGTATCGCTTCGTGGGCTACCCTGATCTTGGCTACTACTTTTTTGTTGCGCCTTTTCTCATCTAGTTGGGTGATGCATAGCTTGGCATCCTCCTTCCTTGTCTGTGCTGATGTCTTCTCCAATTTTGCCAAATCTAGGGTGTGCCACTCGGGAGACCATGACTTTAACACTGTAAAGATCGTGTCATCAGTGGCTGTGAATGGGAGCTTTGTCCACTACTGTGCTAGATCCTTTCGCACCTTTATGTAAACATTGTGCATGCCTGCCTTGAAGTCTACAAAACTTCGCAGACTGTTGTGCACTGTGGGGGATAGGCGAAACCTCCTATTAATCCACATCTAGATGCTCGCCTCCATGAGCACCTAGAAGATATTTGTATTGGGAATCCGCTTTGCGTCCTTGGTAGCCTATAGCGACGCATACTTCGTAGCCTCTGGTAAGTCATGTTCAATGCTCAGGAACTGACTGCGCTCTAGCAGTTCTCCTGCTACCAGCAAGATGGACAAGAGAAACCACGTGTAGTGGGAGGTCTTACCCTGCTCTTGGGCTTCCTTGTAGTTGAGAAAAAAATCTTCGCCGAGGAACTTGGCCCAGCTGAACTGGACCCCTTCCAAACACTATTCGGCCAATGTAACTACCGGCACCAATACTTCATCACTACAACATTTTATCATTACCTTACCATATAGGAGTTGGGTGGCTATGTACACCCCTTTATCCTTGATACAGTTGATGGTGTAACCCCTATTTTTCTTCTCAAGCTTATATTTTTTCTTCATGGCTTCTGCGAGAGCCAAATCACTGCTTTTTCCTGCTATAATCGTAGGGTCCTTTCCCTTACAGGGAAGCCAAGAAATTATGTGGATTAGTTCCACCATGATGGGAATAGGCTCCTCCAACCATAAGTACCCATCATGCACCAAGAAAAGTAGCTACCTGATGATGAAAATGGCGATAGGCGCACGGTGAAAGTGTGGTATCCACAGTAGATGAAGCAACCCAGCCTTCTCCACACCACACAACCATTTTCATAGCTACAATGTTATCACCGGTCCCTCCATATTTTTTTTCATTAGGCTCTCTGTCTCTAAGTGCAGGAACTTCTCACTGTCCGCAAGATCCCAGTCTTCAAATTTTAGGGTAGGCACACATCCTAGGAGCGGACCCTCAAAGGTAATTCCAACGGGGAGGAGTGGGGTCTCGGGCAGACTCTTAGTTGCATCTAGATCCTTTGGTACCTTAGCTTTCCCCTTTCGCGGAGGGACATATTTAGGCAATTTTGCTATAGAGCACATCGATTGGATGTCCGCCTCCACATGTTCTTCTTCCTCTACCTCGGATATCAGAGCCTATAAGTCCTCCTCTTCTTCTTCTGACTCAATGGTGACAACCTTTCCCTTTTCCTCCATTGATAGCTTATCGAACCGCAGATTCCTCGGGGACATGTGGATTGGTCCCATTGTCTGCTTATCTTTTTTTGGTCTTGGTGTCCGAGGTGATTTTAGGATTTCTGACACGGCCCCAGTATCTTCGAGAACATCGTGTACCATATGGGTCGGTGCGGTCTCGCTGGCAATTCATTCTTCAAAGCCCAAACCTGCCCTGGTATCCGTCATCTTGTCTCTACTATATGCAGTCTTTCATGAACTTAGGGACTCAAATATCACTCGACACTCAACACTCTGTGCTCTATTCAACCGCTCAAGTCTAAAGTGAACAAGGGTTGTCTTGTGGCTAGTCCCTAGAGTTTTATAGCACTTTTTGAATTCAAATTTGACCATTCCTCCCAATTCTAGGCCATCAATGCTTTCTTGGTGACAGATTTTCCAAAATCTTTCCCATAATTGATGTCTTAAATGTCCGCCGCCCGCTCCATTTGGCCTCAAACCAGATATCCTATCATGAATAGTGACACAAACAGTCATTTCCCAACCTACCTACGTGGCAGCGCAACCCTCTGTGCATGGGTGCAAACCTTGTGACATGCTGACTCTACACACATCTCCCTTATTGCACAGCTCCCAAGAAGATTATTTTATAGTCCTGTGCTCCCTTACAATTTCCTGGAGCGCTAAGATTATTCTTCCTACAGCTAGTCAGGTGGTCGGACCACCCATGCAGGGCTCCATTTCGCCCCTCAGGATAGTCCGAGGAAAACCCTAAATTTCCCTCGTGGCAGTCAGCGTCGCGTGCTCTACTGTATGCAGTGCGTTCCCTTGGTTACTACGTTTGGTGATCTGTGGTCCTAGCCATGCCAGTAGTCTAATCAATTCTTGGCAGAAGTCTTCTAATTTGTTGGTAGGATCATTCACACTGTGCCTTGCCATCCTTGGTTTATCAACAAGGCATACTTTCTTGATATCGTTTTCTAGCCTCTTGACCTCTGCATCCATAAAAATTCTTTTCTTCTTTAGTCATATCTGGTCCTTTTAGAGTTCATGAAGTCTAAGATTCCCTTGCTGAATGGCTTCCTGAAGCCTTATGTGTTCTACCTCGCATAACTATATGATTTCTTCGTCTTGGGCATCGCGCACTATCACACCTGCAAGTGTTATTACATGTGGATTCCTCTTTGCATGCTCTTCAAAAATTATGGTCCCTACTCTATTCCACAACCTTGGAATCATTTCTGCAGTCAGGGTTTTGCACATGGTCCTATAGACCCATCGCACCACTAGTGCGTGCAAGTCCCAGTCAATGCGTTGCACCTGGTGAAATCTATTAAGCACTTTGCACACCCTTTCGAATGCTTCTCTATGGATAGTCCTTGGCGCGCTTCACCTTTCCTGCTCCTACATTTTGTTTTGATTCTCTATTTTGGGAGTGGTGTGTGCATGTGCCAGTTGCATGTCATATGTCTGTACCCATCGGGAGAGGTGGGCGTGCAAGTTGTTCTACCCCTGCTAACTGGCTCTCATCCTTAACTAGGGTTTTCCAAATCATAGGTGCATCATCTTCTTGCATCCACACCAGTCCTCAAAATATCTCTGATGTGTACCCCACCATCTTGTGGGCATCGCACGTAGTGCCCATTTCAGAGAATCGAACCATAGTTGTTCTAGTATTGCACTTTCAAATTTTTTCAAGAATTCATCCACCGCTATCAACCCATTATATGTAGGTAGGTCCCTTACCTCTATTGTCATGCAGTGCATTGATCTAACCATCATATTGCAATTAAGCATTGTTACTTCATGCAACCAATTTTTCCATCGCTCTATTTATCCGAAGTGCAGGAGCTTTCGCACTCCCATGAAATCCTACCATCTGCCATTGGGTTCACCCAATCCTGTTCTCCCATGGTTATCTTGTAGATTCAATTGAGATTTTCATCACTATCATCGTCATGCACTGTGTTAGAGCCTAGATTTACCTCAGGCTGAAAAGGTAAGCTTCTAGGTCCACATCAAACCACGCTCAGCCTCGTAGCTAGCCCTACGAGGACAGGAGAGGGCTCTCTGGGTCAACTCAACAAATGATGATCTATGGGGCTTGAGATGACTGAAATATCTTCTAATTTTAGGCTAGGTATATGTGTGCAAGAGGTTTTTTGAATGAATTGATGAGTTGTTGGCTAGGTTGAGAAGGCAGGTTTTGGGTGCGGGGAATGAGGCACAGTCCTGTAGGGATCTCGATGGGGCAAGATAGGAAATCGTTTTGGCACTTAAAATTGAATGAGGTGGAGAGAAAAGATAGGTGAGGTGTTGAATAGGGCAAGGGAAATCATGAATCCTCCCCAAACAGCTGAAGACATCAAACAACTAAAGAAAACTTCAAGTAGAGCATTGCATTTTCAATGTATTCTACTTACACTCTTATTTGTTTAGTTCAGAAGACATAAGATAGATAATGGAATACATAAACAAAATCACAATAACAAAGAGAAGCACTGTACCAAGACAAATTGCCACATGAATCCCAAAGAGTGCTGCAAACCCTGGTCTCAATTCCTTAGCCAAAATGAAAATATGAATGTACAATGAAGCTCAAGGCTTTCTCAAGAGTCCAACCCTAAAAATGACTAAGAGAATACATGATATAGACTAGCGCAACCCATTCCCTTGCCTCTATGGGTTGAGCTCATCATTCTAGGAGCTGTCTCAACCAATTCTAAACAAGGAACTGAAATCTAGGCAATCTAACAACTTGCCTCTATATGATAGGAAACTGATTCATTCATTAAATTTTCACTTTTTAATGAATGAATCTTCTAGAACAAGTAAATAAGTTCCAAAATTACATCATATTCATCAAGTTACATCATGGTGGATCAACAGTGACATGAAAAAGTAAAACTAGTCAAAACTGGGGGAATTTATGAGCTGTACAGTGAAAAATAGGCAAAAATCCTCTTTGCGTCGCGCCTGAAACCTGTATGCGTAGCACAACTTTGGAGCTGAGTTGGAGGCACTTACCGAAGTCCACATTAAGCCCATGATAGCTCTTTGAAAATCCCTGCCTGTCTACTTTCCAACCCAAGTGGAATTTATGGATTTGGATGTCATTTGCCTCTCCAAAACTTCAATCTCCCAAGACTGGTTCCTGTGTGTGAAAAAGGTGGCAGAAAGGTCATTTTTGGGGTGTTTTTGACCCTTTAGGCAATCCAGAACTTGATGAAATCCTTAGGTAATCCATGAGCATGCATAACTTTTGATGACAAATCCAAAAATGTAAAGTTTTCCTCCAGAAGATGTCCCAATTATAAGTGCGCGCCAAGTGGCGCTACGCGTCGGGCAAAAAACTCTGTTTTGTGACAAAAAAAAATAAAAAATGACAAAAGTTTCCCCAAATTCCTTGAAATTTGGGCTGGAGTCCTATCATTGAGTATCATGTTTAGCCAAAGAAGCTTTGGCCAAGATTAAGAGTCTATCCTCCCTTTTTGACATTTTAGTGCCCTCCTGGTGCATGCAGTTCTGTGGTAGAATCACTGTCTCGGTTGTATGATGTGTCAGTGGCCGTCTCCATGGTGTTACCAGTCTATACCAATGATATGTTTAGCTCGTTGAAAATGAGAAATTGGTACCTTTATCTCCAATTGCCAAGTGTATGTTGAGTTGTATGAAATGAGAATTTGGTGCCTTTTGTTTCAATTATCGAAATATGCCAAGTAGGAAGGGGTTGTGGTACATAACGAAAGTGGGTATAGGATTAGGGGATGTGAATTTAGGGGGTGGGAGAACTTAGGGAATAAGGAAATCAATGGACAAATGGAATAAGGGAGTGATGGAGGAATGATAGACTTGGTAGCAAAACTGTCAATCAAAACCCTAGCACTGTTGCTTTGGAAATTATGAAGAAGTAGGGTTTGATTTCTTAAACAACCACCATTCATCAAAAACCATGAAGCAAGCACCAAACTTGGATAAAAAATAGAGATGGAGGCTTTACCTACTTGTACAAATGATGATCCAAGCATATTGGGCGATTTTGGAGCAAATTTCGTAATTTTTGGGCTTCCTGGCTGTATGTGTCGTGCACCAGCCTAACACACCGCACACTAGCCCAATGCACCACACACACCATGTGCATCACACCAATGTATTTTTACATTGCAGAAAAATGCCCAATGCGCCGCGCACCCCACGTGCGCCGCGCACAAACCCAATGCACTGTGCCACCACCCAGTGCGTAGCACTTTTTTCAAGAGACTTTTGGAGGCCTTATTGGGGTCCAAATTGGGCACAACATAGTGCATTGGAAAGGAATTTGAGTCTACTTTCCAAACCAACTGGAATTTTTCAACTTGGAGTTCATTTACCCTGTCAAAAATCAAATCTCCCATGACTGGTCAAAATGTGCCAAATGAGGCTGCCTCAAGGCAGAGTGCTGTTGTAGTCAAATTTTGAAGGGCTTCCTCAAATCCAACTTGAGCTCATGATAGCTCATTGGAAATATATTTGTGTCGAGTTATCATTTGACTCATCAAACAATCCATTTGGCCAACCAACCTAGGAGAAAACTTGATTTTCCCAAGCTCACTTCAGAGGTGCATCAATTCTCCCGAGGCAATTGTATTTTTGAAATTTCTCTAAAACCATGACACCTATGTAAAACGTGAAGGATTTTTTCTTCCTTGGCTGGTTGTGGACAAAAAACTCTCACAGGTTTTCCAAATTCATCTTTCCTTGCTCAAAAACATCATTTGAGTAAAACCTACCCCGATGTGTGGAACAGGGGATTTGTCGAAATGAAGGGGATAAGGGGCTTCTAAATTCTTGAGAAAATTTTGGGAAGTAGGGAGGGATTTTAGGAAGTAGGGGAAAGTCGAATCTTAGAAATTGAGTGAGGGGAAGCGGTCCAAAAGGCCAAAGCACAGGCCTAGCCTAGAAAATTGCCAAGTTGTAGCAAGAAACTAGGGTTTGTGTGAAAATGAGGAATTTGGGGGATCTCAATGATGAGAAGTGTTTAATAAGGTACATTGAGGATAGGGGAAGGTGTAGGAACATCCGGATACAAGTTTTACTGATGATTTGGCCATCCAAGAGAAATTACCTCCAAAACCCTAGGAGAGGGAAATGGACCTTACCTAGGCACAATTGAAGCATGAACAAGGTGCAAAATGACCCAGTGGAACTTGACATGATGATGAAAACCCTCTGAATGATTGTACACTCAGTTGAATGGTGACATGGAATTTCATTTGGACAACTTTGACAAGGGTGAAAACAAACCCTAGACCTAATACCTTATGACCAAATTTTGCTTGAAGGCTCACTGAAATGACAAAATTTGACCTTGACACCTTAAAATCATTTTGTAAGAGCATGTTTGATCACTAGAGGAAGGCTACAAAGACTAACGCTAACACACCGGTTCAGTGTATCATGCTCCTTCAGCTGGATCTAGTGGTACTACAACGCGTAGTGACTTTTTCTCAAAGATCATTTTGCGCTTCTTCAGATTTATGACTCCATTCATATCGGTGGCCTAGTATATTCCTAGTAGCTCGGGATAGGGATTGTTGTCATCGACAATATCTATCACTTCAAAATCCGCTTTCACGCTCGCACCTTCAATATCCACCATTACCCCTTGCAATGTTTCCATGGGCAAGATCTTCTATTGCTTCTCCATTCGCAATTGAATAGGAGACCATTGTAGTGCGGGTTTTCCCATGCGTTCCCATGTTTGTTTCACCAGTACATTCATGTCCGATCCAAGATCTAGGATTACCTAATCCATTTCATACTCACTGATTTGCTTCGTCAACCTCATTTCCCTTCCTATGCGCAATGCACGCTTTCCAAGTTTCCAAACCACGTGCAGTTCTCCTGACCCTGCACACCTAGTGATAAGTTCTTGTAGTCCTTTTACTGCCTTGCTGTCGCATAGAAATTTCATGCATGTCTTAATAAAGGTAGTGAGCATTGAAGGATCCATCTCTGGTTCTAGTTGATCCTTACTACCTGAAGTGGAGGCCTCCGCGAAGCTCTTCTTAGCTTCCATGAATGTCTCCTTCACACGTTCTAAATCAAATTCCGGTTCCTTTGCAGGAGCCTTGCGAACCTACGCACTTTGTTTTGACTGCTTACCTTTATCATCTCCAATGGTCATACCACTCCTGAGCATAATGTTTACATTTGGGTCTTCTTCGGGCGGCTCAGACCTCATCATCTGCAAATTTTGATTCAGAAGAGGCTGGAGTACCCCTTTTTTGTGCAACCTCGCTATCAATCTAGGGCAGTCTTCTACCTCATGATCAAACTGAGTACAGTACAAACATGATGTCCTTGTTGGGTTTGTACAATCAAGGGCATATTGCCTTGGCCCTCCGCAATTGTAACAAATTAGTTGTTCCCGACCCCTTCCTGGTCCCATTTCACCTCGACCTCGTCCGCACCCCTGAAATCCAACGCCCTGTATTTGGGTCGACAGCTCATGTTTCGGTCTGCACCTTGTAGGCAGGAGTCCGATCCATCATTAGTTTATAACTTCCATAGGTGTGTTCATCATGGCCTACCGACCTAGAGAAATTACAAAACAATTGTTGGGATGTCTGCGTATAATTCTGCAATAGATGACAATTATCTGTAGTGTGTTTTTCTCCTATCTAATAGATCACGCAGCATTATGTAGGCATCATGCTCAGTCCTACCTATGTCTCAGGTCTTAATGGCATCATCCCTCCTCTTGCTAAGTAATTCACAAATACTGGACAATGGTTCTTGTCATTTCCCTGGCCTTTACATTTTATGCACCATACCTCCTCGCACGCCTTTAGCCGAGGTGTCCTATCCTATTTCAAACTCTACATCTCCAGACACAGATTTTGCAGTTGCATGTGGATTTGTTGGACTCCTAGATTGGGGTCTTATATAGGGGTCTCATGCAATCTCATTTCTGTCTCCAAAGCTTCAGCCTGGATGGAAAGCTTTTGTTGTGATAGCGTCGTCCTGAAATGCGGTGTTAGTGATGCTACAAACCATACATGGTGCTGTCCATCCATCAAAGTCATGTTGGCTTCACAAATCATACCCTTCAGTCTTTGGTCCAGATCCCAAGGGGTCTCGCCTGGGAGCATCGCGATCTCCTTAAACCCGATAATTGATTATGTCTCCGATTTTGGCCTGCTAAATTCCCTATTTAGCGCAGATTGGATTTCTATGGTTCTGTTGAAGCCCCGAAAATTGGGTCGACAACAAGGGGGATACTCACCCGGTCTGGACCTTGGTTGACAGCTCCTTATCCATTTGGTATAGTGAGTCCGACTGGGAATAATGGGACCAGTTTCCCAATCTAAGGGTGTGTGTGTGCAAAGTTGGATGTTGCTGATCTAAAGTTCGTATCTGAGCTACTTTAATATAACTCTATGCTATTGTAATCTAATGAAAACAACACATCTAATCTATGCTAACCCGGGATGTAATTCTTCTATTATGCGATCTAAAGAGATTTCAAATAATATATGGTAATAAATATCATTCAACAATTATAAGAATATAAATCAGTTAAGATGAACCACTTTGCATAAAAAGTTAGGCAAAACAGTTGTGAACAGCATATCGCATAACAAGTTATTCACACATTAAACATAAATAAATGGCTCCACCATACAAAAGTGCCAAATGGTAACACAAGCATTCATGTAATAACATATAAACAACTAAAAACTGTATATTGCTTTAAGAATATAAGCAAGGATGATCAAGAGATAAAAGTACCATTTATGACTGGTCCTACTCATAAGATTCAAGCAACAATGATTTATCTTTCTTTGTTCTAATATCTACTAAGAGTACAGAAGTGCAACATCAGTAGCAGATATCAAATGCAAACATCAATAAATCTCGATCCTTCCATTCATCAAAACCTCCTCTGAGGGTGCAAAAGTGCATAAGAATGGATAAGTTTTTGACAAATTTCTGGACCCTTCTCTAAATGCATGAGAATGGTTTAAATACTACTAACTAAATCTGATAATAAGTTATTTACAAAAAATCAGGATGCGGTTTTCAAATGACCGCCCTTTTTCTAATCTAATTTTTTAAGCAAAAATAAGAGTCTAAATTAAGCTATTTCTGTATCTACTCCTTGATGTTGCGGGCATTCAACATTCGCCTGAGAAGAGTCGGCTGGTTGCTTTCCACTTTTGTTTGAGTCAAGCAAATAGGAACAACAAGTGCTGGCACTACTTTTTAGTAAATTAGAAGATATTTCTTGGGATCATCCTCTTGCTAGGTTATTTCACTGTGTATATACTTGGTAACATCCCAAATCTCCCTCAAATTGCTTTTGCTTTTGCTATCTTGGCTTCCGGACTTGTGGTGTGTTTTTTGTCTATAGCGCCTTTTCCTTTTCCGGGCGTAAGCTTCTTCAGGATTTTGTAAACATGCTATTTTTTGTGAGCTTTTTTACCCTAAGTGTTGGATCGCCTATTGATATCAGTATCTATTCAATAATGCTCTGGGACCTGAGGTTCCTCCGTATGCAGTATTTGTTTACGAGGGCATCTCTTCTCTGTCTTCGAGCATTGACGCTTTCCCCTTTTTCTTTAGATGTTGTCTACACATTGCTCTTTGTTGTTTCTTGTCCTTCATTCCTGTAGTTTACGCAAAGAAAAAGAGTTACAACAATAAATATTGATGCGAAGCTCTAAGTTCTATGAATGCATAACATAATGTCACCCATTGTGAACTGACTCTTTGAAAAAGATAAAATTGTCCTTCATTAACACTTTGGCGTACGTTCATTAATTTCGTTTAAGGCACGTGCCGAAATTTTGATTTATGGACAGCTTTTCTTGAATGCTGAGCCGAGGAAAATTTGCAATGGGCGGTTCTTGCAACTTGCATTTCATTATCACATTATCGCATTTTCGTCAAGATCGCAGATTGCAGTTATTGCAAGATCGCAGATTGCATTTAGCATAAGATCGCAAATCATGTTAAACTAGTGTGTGTTGTTTATGCAATGTTGCGATATGCGATGTCGCATATCGGCCATCTGAGAATTCTCAAGATCTTCATTTATGGGTACTTCTTGACGTATTCGATGCGATGGATTTTGCGTCACCTTTTTGCATTTTTTTATGGTGCTCATAAAGAAATGTTTTACTCTCTTCTCGCGATGCCATATATTTCCAAGGAGTTCAATGCAAAAAGGAATGGGGGTTGTTGGTGGCCACAACAATGGCGATTCACTTGGAAGAACCAGTTATCTCTGCCTCTCTATTGAAACTTACTTCCAAAACAAAAAAAAATTCATAAATCTAAACTTTGTTATGGACAGATAGAGTATATTACGCTTTATTCTATCAATGATATTCTGTTTCAACCTCTTTTTATTCTAATTGTTTGCTTCCTCAGACATGTCCTTGTATCTACATCAGCCATTACTTGGTCTTGTAAGGATAAAATAAGGTTTTCCCTGCGAATCAGTTTTAAATATGCTCATTTGTCGTAGATAGAGCCTCTACTGCCAGCAGGCGTCCATAGCCTCGACAGGGTTACCTGTTACCCAGCAATGATCCTTTATCCTGCTTAAGGTGATCTACAACTTTCAAAGAAAAACCCATGTTGACACTTATTGCTTTGATTTTCTTTTTTATTCTTCAAGAACAATGTCTTGGTTTGGTAGCCAAATTATGACACAGTCATTCACTTGATTTACACTTTTGCTGAACAAGCTGGCTCGTGATGAGACCCCTTGTCTTTTGATTTCAACAATCTTGAGTCATTGCCTTGTTTTGGTGGACAATATTGGCAAAGTCAGCAAGTTATAATACTTGTGATCATGATAAGCCGGCTCGTGATGAGACCTATTATTCTTTAAGATAAAGTGTATTCATGGATTATTCCTCTGAATGCTGCAATTTTCTTTAGCAGGGAGGAAGTCATTTTTTCCTTAACAAAGTTCTGGATGACAATAATAGAGTTTGAAAACAGCTGCTTTACAGAGAATCCCTATTTTGCTATTGATACCTTTCATTGTGCTGATATAAAACAATTTCTTCACCAAAGTTTGCTTTCATCAAAAAATTTTGGAATTTGAAACTAGCATCATATGTAGGCTAAAGTTTTTAACCATATCTGTCAATAATAAAGATCAGGTTCTTTAAAAATTTTGTCGTTTATACAAGTGGAAAGCTCAAAATCTTAAAGAGAATTGGTGTCTTTTCCGTGAATACCTATAGTAACCACTCACAACTGGTTTTATTATGAAAAGAAAAGAAAAATAAAACTTATTCTAAAAAAAATAGAAGAATAATCTTCTATGGAAAATATATTTTAAGGATTTGTCCATTAACAGGCAGAGAATCCCTTCTACCTACTAAATCCTGCAAGACAAACGTTGATGGACCTATGACTTCAACAATCTGAAAAGGACCGAGCCACATCTTTTGAAATTTTGTATGTTTGCCTTTTTCTTCATGTGCCTTATCCCATTTCAAAACTAAATCTCCCATTTGAAAATTTTTTCTGGTCATTATGTTTGAATTAAAAGAGGATTTGATTAGTGCTTGATGATGAGCATGGGTTTTCTTAGCTTGTTCTCGTTGTTCTTCTAATTTAATTATTTCCATTTGTCTTAGTTGTATGGAGAAAGTAGGTACTTCATCAATGTATTGTATTAAAGACAAGGAGGGAATGACTAAGTGAGTTGGAAGAACCACTTCTTTCCCATAAACTAAATTAAAGGGAGAAGTGCCAATCGAAGCTTTTTTCGTTATTCTATCTGCCCATAGAGCATTTATCAAAGATTTATGCCAATTCTTTTGGTTTTGGTCAACTGTTCTTTTAATAATCCTGATTAGGTTTTTGTTTGTTGACTCAGCTAAATTTCCCTGTGGGT
>APFE031546538.1:152836-186584 GCA_000404065.3 Pinus taeda | reverse complement strand
AAGAATATAAGCAGAAATGATCAAGAGATAAAAGTACCATTTATGACTGGTCCTACTCATAAGCTTCAAGCAACAATGCTTTATCTTTCCTTGTTCTAATATCTACTAAGAGTACACAAGTGCAACATTAGTAGCAGATATCAAATGCAAACATAAATAAATCTCGATCCTTCCATTCATCAAAACCTCCTCTGAGGGTGCAAAAGTGCATGTTCTGAGGATAAGTTTTTGACAAATTTCTGGACCCTTCTCTAAATGTATGAGAAGGGTTTAAATACTGTTAACTAAATAACCTAATTACACAAAATTTAGGATACGGTTTTTTAAATGACCGTCCTCTTTCTAAGAAAACTTATTTCTAAAAATCGAATCTAAATTCTAACTATTTATACATTTACTCCTTGATGTTGTGGGTATTCAACATTTGCCTGAGAAGAGTCGGCTGGTTTCTTTTCACTTTTGTTTGAGTCAAGAAAATAGGAACGGCAAGTGCTGGCACTACTTTTTAGTAAATTAGAAGATATTTCTGGGGATCATCCTCTTGCTAGGTGATTTCACTGCGTATATACTTGGTAACATCCCAAATTTCCCTCAAATTTCTTATGCTTTTGCTATCTTGGCTTCCGAACTTGTTGTGTGTTTTTTTTCTGTAGCGCCTTTTCCTTTTCTGGGCATAAGCTTCTTCAGAATTTTGTAAACATGCTATTTTTTGTGAGCTTTTTTACCCTGAGTGTTGGATCACCTATCGATATCAGTATCTATTCAGTAATGCTCTAGAACCTGAGGTTCCGCTGTATGCAGTATTTGTTTACGAGGGCATCTCTTCTCTGTCTTCGAGCATTGACGCTTTCCCCTTTTTCTTTAGATGTTGTCTACACATTGCTCTATGTTGTTTCCTGTTCTTCATTCCTGTAGTTTACACAAAGGAAAAGAGTTACAACAATAAATATTGACGCAAAGCTCTAAGCTCTATGAATGCATAACATAATGTCAACCATTGTGAACTGACTCTTTGAAAAACATAAAACTGTCCTTCATTAACACTTTGGCGTACGTTCATTAATTTCGTTTAAGGCGCGTGCTGAATTTTTGATTTATGGAAAGATTTTCTTGAATGCTGCGCTGAGGAAAATTTGCAATGGGCGGTTCTTGCAACTTGCATTTCATTATCGCGTTATCGCATTTTTGTTAAGATCATAGATTGCATTTATCGCAAGATCGCAGATCGCATTGATCATAAGATCGCAGATCATGTTAAACTATTGTGTGTTGTTTATGCGATGTTGCGATATGCGATGTCGCATATCGGCCATCGGAGAATTCTCAAGATCTTGATTTATGGGTACTTCTTGATGTATGCGATGCGATGGATTTCACGTTGCCTTTTTGCATTTTTTATGGTGCTCATAAAGAAATGTTTTACTCTCTTCTCGCGATGCAATATATTTCCAAGGAGTTCAATACAAAAAGGATTTTTTGAATTTTTACTAAGGGTCCCCCCCTTGTTTAATGTTATTGTTGACACTAAATAAGGAAGGGGGGTTGTTGGTGGCCACAACAGGTTCCTGCATTTGGATGGTCATTAGAATGCTTAATATACCATGTTAATGTATGATCCTGCAATGCGTTTAATAGTGTAGCCTTCTTGATATTGTCATCCACAACGCCTTGTGCTTCCCATACCGCCCTTACCACGAACTAGAATTGGTCCAGATCTCATTCCCTACTCCTCTGAATACCAGCAGTTTGATTGCACTTGCCATACTGAATTGTGGTGGTGGCGGAGGTGGGGTGGGTGGAGATGGAGGTGAGGAGGGTGAGACGGGTGGCGGTGTAGGTGGAGGTGGTAAGCACGGAATTCACTGCCTTATTAGATTGACTGTGCTTCTCGGAGAAAATTTTGCGATCTCTTCCTCGCTTTCCAGCGAGGGTGAAATTAAGGGATTGGTTTCTAATTCTTCACTGCCTCCACTTCTGTAGATCTTCCCACTTCACGTAGTCCCAAACATTAATTTATTCACATAACCTTCTTTTCACACAATAGCATCTTAACCCAAGTGTTCAAATATTTAATATACTTACTTTGTCGTCCTTTGATGAAGCATCGCTCCTCCTCACTGTAGTTGACGGTCATATATACCATGACTTAGTGATAAATCCCCCTATAATTCGATCGAGCCAATGGTCCACAGCTCGCGTGATCTTATCTCTTGACACTTCTAGTCTGCGCACTAATACTGGAGTCCACACGAATTGTTTGTTGAGCCTACACCTTCCCTGATTGTCTCCTAGCTTCACGATCCACTCATACATCTTAGAAGGAAAGGATGCAAAAGAAAATTTCATGGATTTTTGTATACAAGTAGTGCTCCAACCACTTTTCCTTAGATACTCGTGGATTCCTATTTTCCTACGCCGCGAACTCGTGAATCTTCTTGTCCAACAACCCTTCAATTTATTTCTTTGTTGGATTCCAGTGACACGACATTAGACATCCATTATGTAGATCTTGGTCCCAGCAATGGAACCATTTGTTGGCTTGTATGGGCCTGACCTAGGTTCAGAGATGATTTAGCCAAACAAATCCCGGTACTACTGGCCCTTTCGGCAATAGTCCACAGAGCACAGATTGAGGTCTCACCCCAAGTAGTATGGGAGGGTGCTAGAACTAGGTTTCCACACCCTAGAGATGTTTGATGACTTTTCAGTGGTCCATAGTTTGACCCTGCGCACACGTCGCTACGTGCACCTATCAGTACCTCGTGATCTGCGATGTTGCCTTCACGCAGCCTTGTTCAAGGCATGATCCATGTTATTACCCAAGTTCATTACTATTAACTCGATATTATTTGACTACTTAACTTATCTGTATGAGCCCAATTATACTTAACAGTGTTCAGTGTTCATATAAGTGTGCACGATAAATAAAACAATATAATTGCATAGAAAGTAATACAAAAGCAGATACACAGTAATTGGATTCAAACTTCTCTTTATTATTCTTCTTCTTGGGTTACAGACTCAACTCCGCCCTGCGCACTCACCTGCAGGGGTCTGCGCACTCGGCCGCAGACTCTACTAGGCCTCTGTGCACTCAACTGCAAAGCCTCTTCCTACTACTATGACCCAAGACACTTAGACTTCTTCTCTATCTTCTACTAGATCATTACATCAATCCATCCCTTCCTTCTTTACAACTTAGAGCCTCGCTCTATTTATACAATCCAATGGTTCGCGGACCATGGGTAGGCCAACATGACATTACATTACATTACAAAACATAGGGCAGACAACCTTATGACTCAATATACATTTCACGCTCTGCGCCTGAAATTAGCGGAGTCTTACAACATATTTGACCAGCTTTGAGCCCCAAAACATGTTGTGGGGGGATTCCATGCCCAACAAAGGCATTGATCTATCTTTTCTATCTTTTTGTGAGTTGGTTTCATAATAGAAAATTTGGAGAAATGCACTTTTGGCATGGCCAGGTTCAATATTTGGGGTACATCATTGATGAGCAGGGTGTGCACGTGGACCTATCCAAGATACAATTCATTTGGGGTTGGCTAGCCCCAACCACTCTAACAGAGCTCTGTAGCTTTCTAGTTCTAGCCAATTTCTACCACAGGTTCATGTTAGGGTTCTCTCATATCACTTGGCCTTTAACACAAGTCACGAAGGGAAGAGCAAAAGCAAAGTTCCTTTGGTTTGGAACCCAACAGAAGGTGTTTGTCAAGTTGAAGCATTGCCTCTTCTGTGCACCAATGCTTACATTACCAGGCCTACAACAACCATTTGAGATTGAGACAGATGCCTTCAACTATGCTATTGGTGTAGCACTTAGTAAGGGCGTCCAGTGGCTTACCACAGTGAGAGACTTTCAGACACAGCCCGAAAGTATCCCACATATGACAAAGAAATGTATTCCATTGTGCAGGCCTATTTTCAATGGAAGCACTATATTCTGGGGAAGGAAACAGTCATCCACATAGTCCACTGACCCCTACAGTTCATATAGACATAAGGGAAGTTGCAAAACGATCACCATAAAAAATGGTCCACCTACCTACAACAGTTCCATTTGAACGTTAAGGACAAGAAGGAAAGCTCCAATAATGTTACAGATTGCCTCAGCCGACCACCTATCATGGTGTTGGTCACTGTGCTCAACTCCCATGGGCATGATACTTCACGGTGGTTGCATCTTTACAAGAGGGATCTAGAATTCGGCTGCACATACTTGAAACTCCTAGAAGGTACGCAAGTTCCAAATTTTCACCTCCAGGATGCACTTTTTTTGTCCATGACACATTTGTGTTCCTTCAAGAGAGCATTCCAAGATGATTTCGGAGGTGGACTATAAGTCAAGTCGCTAGACATTTCAGAGTAGAGAAAATAGTGGTAGTATTGCAGAAGTATTTTTATTGGCCGAACCTTCTTTAGGATGTTGGGAAGTGCATTTGATCCTGCACTACCTACACAATTTCTAAACCAACCATCAAGAAGAAAGGCATATATACTCCTCTTCCTACTCCTATTCGACCTTGATAATCCATCTCCATGGATTACATGTCGAGACTTACTTCTACTAAGAATGATAATGACTGTGTTTTCGTGGTTGTCAACATATTCTCTAAGATGGCCATTATGGTAGGCTAAAAGAGTGGCCTGAAAGAAGAGTATCACAACATATGCCACTACTAAGCTCTTCTTTGAGTGAGTGTGGGTAAACTTTGGGATCCCACAGTCCATTGTCTCATATCAAGACAAAAAATTCCTAAGTGTATTTTGGTCAAGTCTCTAGTCGATGGTGGATACCAAACTTACTAGGTCCACAACTTTTCACCCCCAAACTGATGGCCAAACATAAGCCATGAACAGAATGATTGTACACATTCTGCCCATGTAAAGCTCGAGGCATCCATGCACATGGGATGAAAGCATCCCCTATGTCTATCACAACTACAACAAAGCTCTCCATAGCTCAATAAGCCATAACCCCTTTCAAGTAGGGGATTTCAACAATTATGTCCCATTAATGTGTCCATACCAATTGCAGCCACTCAAATAGATTCGGCTGATGTCCAGTTCGAAGTCGACAGGGCTAACAACTTCATTGAGTGCGTTCAACACATTCGCTAGTAGGTCCATGATATATTGGACAAATCCAATGCTAAGTACAAAAAACACCATGATCAACGTTGGGTGTTGCACAAGTTCCAGGTGGGTGACAAAGTTTGGCTACATTTGCAGAAGGATCACCTTGTTGGACCCCACCGCAAGCTTTGCCTGCTCTGATATGGGCCACACATCATCATCAAGGTTGTAGGGGACAATTCCTTTGAGCTCAACATTCCATCTTTCCTTGGTTTGCACCCAGTGTTCAATGTAGATTGTCTTTGGCCATACTTTCAACCATTGTTGAACACATGCAACATTCAGAACAACTCACACCAATAGAGCTAAACCCAGACTGCATGGAACAGGCCACAACTGATCATATCATGGACACACAAAAAATATCACTTTCCAATAGAAGATCCAATAATATCATGTTGTCAAAGTTTCCCAACTTCTGCACCAAGGCAAGTGGCTCACTAGGGACCAAGTTCAACAGAAGTTTCCTTATCTCATGGAGGAACTCAACGCAATGGGGACCATTTATCCCTAAGGGGGAAGGAATGATCTAGGTGGATTTTGGTGGCCACCCACCTATTCCATTTGGACCCCCACCATTGTCTCTTTCAATTTTTCATTTTCCTTAATTCTAGTACAGTTTACTATTTTTGGTAATTTTTTGGGTCCTGAACTTCCAGTGTTGTTTTGAGGCCCTAAATGACGTTTTTTTGGGAAAACTGGGAAAATAATAGAATTTTAGTTAGGTTTTCATTTGAAATTTGTATTCTTTAGTGATCTGGAGGATCCATCGATCCAATTGTACAAAGGTTCAAAGTGTCGTCATCAGTGTTTAAGGGTGTCAATGAGTGTTGTCGTCGCTTCAGTTCAGTGTTGACGGATCAACAAATGTTGGTTATGATCAGTGTCGTCACTGGCATAGACGCATCGTCTGAGTTGTCAATGATGTGTATGGTTTGTCGTCATGGCACAGTTTTTGATAACATTGTTTGTCGATGTTATGTATGGTTTGATTGTCGCTTTGTGACAAAGATGTAATTTCGGATTTTTAATTCTAGACCCTAAAAATCATAAGACCTACTTCTTAGTCCTAATGACCAAAATCTTATATAAATCCTAAGCCTATACCAAAACCCAAAATCCTATGCTAAAACACCTAACCTAAATCCCTAAACCACTATACATTCATTTTGATGTATAAATACATTGTAAATATGTATTAATCCAAAATACCCTCAAAACCCATGTTCCACATCAAAATACATTTTATGTATCTAACCTAAGTCCTATCTATCTATTGCACCCTAGTCCTAGCTCTAAAAACCCCCTTTACAAACCAAAAAGCATTCAAATAAACCTATGGTATTACCCCCTCAACCTATTTTACCAAAATGCAATGTTAAACAATACAAATAATATATAAACAGTGGATAGACCACGCGGGGTCTCTAAACCGCAGCGGGCATGTGACCGGCAGTTTGTATAATCAGGTTTTATAAGCCATAGGATAAAGACCATAACTGTGACCGCAGCAGGAGTATCCAAATGTGAACAAGGTCGGTTAACCACAGGGTTCGTGTAACCCCCAGCAACAAACTGTGCGTAGACTGGAACTGTCAGGCAGCTGTCACATACGACAGTTACGAAACCATCACCGGAACTATAGGAGATAGCCGCTAGGTGGTAGTCGACCACCCCGTTCACATGAACCACCATCAAATCACACCCGGTTAGGAAGACCGTTAACGGTTGTGGCCTAATATAAAGTTTTAAATGGGTTTTCATTGTTTAAAATTGATTTTAAATAATTCAAAGACCATGACTAGGCCTAAGTTGTCCACAAAGGTGGCATAACTCATCTATTCGAACCCTTCAAGTTAGCTGATCCATTCTAAAAGTGGCTATCAGGAGGTTTTATGCATCTGTAGGCCTATAAAGGAAAATTTGTCCTTTGAAGAAAGGTTGAGAGTTTTTATAGTTTTGTGTGCAGGTTCTGGAGAAAGATAGGCTGTTTTGTTTTCAGGATATTGGGAGAACCGAGAATCGGATTGAGGAACTGTAAGCGGCGTTGGAAAGCTGTTTTAGAGAGCTTTCCATGGACAAAGGTTAGAATTGCCTATGATCAAGTTTAGTCTGACTAAATCACTGTGTAAACCACTTCTTCTTCTTCATTCCTAATAAAAACGGTTGCCCATCTTGAAAGCGGACCCAGAGACGTAGTCCATCAGGGACGAACTCCGTAATCAATATCACTATCTTGTATATCTATGTTTCACTATTTTCATTTCAGTTTTGCATCTTTCTTATAGTTTATCAGCTGTCGCAAAGTGTTCTGTTTCAGCAATCTTCCTCGTTTTCTGTTCTTATGGTTTTCATTCAATTCACTATGGCTAATCAGCTCTACATCATTAATTAATATATGATCATATCAGATCATATAATTTGGTATCTGAGAAGGTTTTCGATTGTAGTGTTGCCTTTTAATGTTAACTAGGTCTAAGTCGCAACGAGGAGAAGGAATCCTTGAGCAGATCAATCCAGAGATTAGAAAGCAACAAGTTGCTCAGAAAGCAACCATATCAGGATCTGATGTAGGTGAAAACATTGAGACTAAGATGAGTGAGGAATGGTTTCAGCAGGCATTCTTAACGATGCAACAGATGTTGGGAGAATTGTACGAAGACAAGAAGGCGCGAGATGCAGCGTCCTCTTCGAAGGCATCGAAGAAGGACAAAGGTAAAGGAAAGAATGTGTTGTGCTGTACAACAACCCTGATTTCTAAAAACAATTTACAAAAAATCTTTAATAAGAAATGGGTCCCTTTTCAAATAAACTTAGTGAGATTTGTGATTTAATAAATATGCCTGGTATTGATCACATTATACATAAAAAACCTTTATCAAAAGGCCTGATGTAATCAAATAATTGTATATAGCCTTTTGAATAAAGTATAATGTATTCCTTTGAAAAACATCATAAATAATTCTCCATTGCGATAAAGCAATCGAAGATTTCGTATTGCAATGATAAAGGAATATACATAAAAAGGTCCTCATCAAATCCTCCGATCCGATAAACGTAATCACAATTAGCAATCGAAGGTATCATATGACAAAGAACTAAAGCACAAGTCGAACCCCTAATTGCGATTAATAAATAAGGCACGCATCTCAAGAATAAATCATTTTCAAAGATGGTTTGCATGCATAAGTCTTTTAAAAGTGATAAATCAAACCAATTTAATAAAAAGGTACCCCGCCTTATTATAATATTACTTTATCACAATCAGAACCATTGGGAGATTCGCAATAAACCTCACTCGTTGAATTCCCCGATTGCGATTATATAAGAAAAGGTGCGCAACACAATAAACTCTATTAAAAGGTATTATTTGCACATATCTTATTATAATCACCTTTATCGCAATCGAAGATATTTGTCTCAAGTGCTAAAGCCTTACCCTAGTGAAACTCCCGATTGCAATTTGAGATTGATCGCTGATCGCCGATCTGGGAAACCCAAAGACACGATTGAAATAATCATTCAATATATGGTCGATGCAACGAGTATTTATGGTATTTATTCACTACAATTGGTAGCTTGAACGGTTATTAATTTCTCTGTTAAGAGTGAATCCTTCGAGGATTTCACTCGTGGTGATTCTTAATTGCATCCAGTTTTATCATATGTGAATTGACTTAAATATTTCATTTCCGTATTAGCTTTCAGTGGTAATATTTATTTGTTACGTTTTCAATCATCTATGTAGAGCTTCTTTGAACCCATGAATCCAAAAAAGATGAGGAAGAAATCTAAGAAAGCCAAGACACCGCCTGTAGTTAAAGAACCAGAGCCGAGTAAGAAGGGACTAATATCAGATACAACATGCCTCAGTCTAGGAAATGCGAGTTGGGAAAGTATCTAAAATTTGATAGAAGCAGAAGAGCTCGAAGAATTGGAATAGGAAGCTACAGCCGAGTCCACAAGCAAATCAGAAGGAACTCTCAAAGAATTGCCCTGTTCATACCTCCATAGAATAGTAGTGTGGACCAAAATTTTTCCATATACTGATGTGGTTAGATGGGTCGTCAAGAAAATCTGAACTGCAGACTGAACATTTTCCATGGTTGATGGAAAAATATTTGGGTCATTTAAACCTGAAGATCTCAGGAAAATGTACCATCTATCTCCACTTGAGAAGTGCTATAACAAGGCATTTCTGGAGGCATTCGCAAAAGAAAATGGCATGGAGTTGGACCCGATCAGACACTCGAGGCATTTCCTGAATAAACATAAGCATGAGTCATCAGGTAAGTATTCTATTGACTCATTAGCCTCTCCTTATTGCTATGTTGGTACTATGATGTGTAGATTATGGGCAGAACACGATTCTACAAAATTTTCTATAGACATGGTCCCATGAATGGAAGTTGTGATTCATGGTTATGTTATGGATTAGGCAAATATTCTATCTGATAGAATAGCCATTGAGATACTAGAATATAGAAGGAAAAAGTATGCAACTTCCTGGGACATTCCCCCTTTTTACTACAATGCATATATTCTTGAAATCATTTGTTTTAATTCTGAATACCCCATCCTCGGATGGAAATGGACTTCCTAGGATCCTAATCCTATTCATATCTATCACAAACAGTTGTGGAGAGGCCCACTATAAGAATCACTTGTACAAAATTTGTAATGGTTTTGTCCTATTTGTATATTATTCTATATTCAATAAGCCTGCCCCTAGGATATCTCAGGAAGTAGCAATTGACCTAATAGCAGTGGGTAGCTGGTTCGAAGAGGAGAAATTCACCTATGTAAGGCTTTTTGGTAGCCTTACCAAACCTCATGTTCTTCCTGTATATGTCCCTGATAAACTGTTAGCCCGAGAGTTAGCATATCAGATAACAGCTGCGGGAACGTCAAAAACCCTGAGGGATTCCAAGAAACATATGTGGCCTACATTTCCCCTTCGATGTGGCATTTTTACCTTGCATGATTATAAACATGCAGAGAAAGAGGCCGAGAAAATTCATATGCTAAGTCTTGCAACTATTCCAAATAGGCAATATGATCCTAGAAAGGGTGCCTATAATGTTACTTCTCAGGCTAAACTCACCAGATTTGATCATGAAGAAGATGACTTTAATGATTTGTTTTCTTCAGTTGAACTATTTTACCAGGTTAAAGGATTGGCTAGTACTAAATTTGGAGAAGAGGGATTAGAAAAATTCAATAGGCTTAGGGCTCAGAGATTGGAAACCCTGCCTTTGGATTTATTAGCTACAACCCTAACAGTTCAGCCACAGAGTCAAAATGAACAGAAAGCTGCCGAGAATACTCCTGAAGTGAAAAAGGTTCCCGAAAAGGAAAAGTTGCCAGAGCAGGAGCAGAGACAAGAAACAGGTAGCAGAACCCTTGATTCAAACATTTATGTTGATCCTAAACTAATCAAGGAATGGCAGCAATTTGATTCCATCATTAGTAATACTAAGAGCCTCCAAGGATTCAGTACACCAGAGGTGTCCACAGCTCAGAAATTGGTAATCAACATAGTTCTGAATGAAGGAACAAGCGGCCCACCCATGATTCATAAGGACTTAGAAATAATCTCTGAAAATCCCTCTGATGAGACTATTTTACACATAGAAGAGATACCACCATTAGATGTCTTCTACAGCCCTAAGCATAGGGCTGTAATCAAAAGACAAAGGAAAAAGAGGAAAATTTATCACTCTCCTTTTTTGACTTCACAAATGGAGATGATGAATGTGGTATGGAGAGAGGAATTTAATCCTTCCGAAGATCTAACCAAACTTTCTCAGTATACTGGAGCATACACATCGGCCACAATGGATAAAGCATCTGAGGTCAGTAATTTACTGAAAGAAAAAGACCAAGAAATCAGTTTGCTAGAGGCACAAGCACAGGAGAAACAACAGAAGATAGAATAGCTGGAACAACAATTAGCAATTCAGAAGTAGCTAAATGACCAGTTAAATGAGCAATTTCTCAAATAAAAGCAAAGGATTGATGAGCAAGCAATTCATAAGCAGCGGGAGTTATCCTAGGCATTAAGTAAGTTGCAGTTATTAAATGAACAACTGAGTAAATTGAAAGAAGAACAAATCGCTCAACTGATAGTTCAGATAGAACGATTCAAGGAATATCCCCAAGCAGGAGAATTTAGATCTGAGGCCCTAGAAATTACTAGTGAATTGTCTCAGCATTTGAGCCTACTATGTCATAATATCTCACTAATTCTTCCTCTGTGCAAAATTTCATCATCCATCATTGAGAAATCAGTAGATGCGAGACTGGACTTGGAAAAAGCAGATGAAAGATTAATAAATTTTCTGTCTTGGCAAGAATCTAAAGAGGGAAAAGCTACTAATCTACTGCAAATCCAGGAATCGCATAAAAAAAATTTGTTTACTGAATGGGAATCTCAGGTAATGAAGGCCGAGAGAGCAACATCAAGATGCAGATTGGCAACAAGCAACTTGGTTGAATTAATTAACAACAATCTTTATTTATCAAATTTAATAACATAATGTTCTCCAGGTAAACTCCCACCAGTAAAAGCATTGGAACAACAGTGGAAACAAGAGCTAGATCAAAGGGAAAAACTGATCGCATGCATTCATAGTTTAACACGGGAAACCTTTTGGTTTTTCCTTGTGTAACCATATAGTCAGCGGACAGCGATGAAATGCCTCACTGATGTGATTAGCCACATGATCCCTGAGCTTACTGATGCCACATACACCTCTCATTTACATTCACGCATGAGTCATCCACTAGAACTCCATCCGATGCTCACCATTTGTCAGCTCCGATCACAAGATAATCAACCAATACAGTGAACCATTTCGATCGAATGCAATACTTCTATTTTTGGATGAATTCCATATTTTTATCTTTCAGTTTTACCAGCGCATAGCGTATTTTATTTCATAGTTTGTTAGTTTTTGTAGTATTTATAGACCCTTTCATTGTTTTGGAAGGGGTCCTCAAATTTTTGTATTAAGACTTGAATCAGAGGTTTCACTATTGTGCTTCCAATATATTTATTTTTATAAACACTGGACCTGAATTTTGAGTTTTGATAAAGAACGCTTTTATGTGATATGCACTATTGCTTTTTGTGAAGGTATTCCCAAATTAAAAGGCAGGATTTGAATGCGATTCATATTGGAGGAGACCCAAATGCATATAGTACTACTATATGTGTTTTTTCTTCATGCTTTTATGTGAATCAACATTTATCTATTTTGCTATTATTGATATATGTATATGTTCTTACAACAATTCTTTGACTTATCACTATTGAATGTTTCAGAGTTGTTATCTTTCATATATATGTGTGTTAGTAATATATAACGATTAGTGTGGTAACGTTTTAATTATGACTTTGTTCAATTACTTGAAAAAAGTAATTATCATATGAATGAATATTTTTATTAATGAGGAAGTCATCTTTATGTTTACTTGTCAATAAGAACCATCAAGAATCGCACTAGGAGAAAGACTTCCCGGGATAGATTAGTTACTTTTATATTGTTGCATTTTAGAACAGATCATTTATCATCCCCATTAGATACTATAAATCAATCACCTATCCATCCCACTTATATATCATTGGGAAAATGGTCCCATTATATCTAGTTGGAGCCACCACACCAAATGGAAAAGGAGTTGCTTCAAGGTCCGGACCGGGTGGTTTTCCCCGATGTTGATGCAGCAATGTTTGAGGCATTAACATTTTTGGCACTAGAAGGAGGGCCTGAACTATGAATGGTGAGCAAATCCAAACCTGTAGTCCATTCTGAGAGTAAATCTCCCTCCACCTCACTTTCGACTTATCCTTCGCATCCTCAATATTCAATTACTAAGAAAGAAGTTGAGAAAACAACATTCACTGCTCAAACCAAAAACATTTCAGATAAATATACTCTTGAACCTCCTGAAGTTCAGTCTTTAATCAATAAACTTTAAGGATTCTCAATATCACCACAAAAATCTAATTTATCTCAAGGCAGTGTGACTTCGCAATACAAACCATCCCATCCTCTTACCAGATTGCAGAGTGAAAACTTGGTATTGAACCAACATAATTTCCTCTGCCTAAAAGAAAAAGAGCAAGGATGACATCTGAGAAGTTTGAAACTGAGACTCTCTCATCATCATCATCCATTTCACCAAGTCCATTGCAAAGTCAACCATCCACTCCTCCATCCCATATCATTGTCCAACAAGGTATTGGGACTTTAACATCACCTTCACAACCACTAGTGACTTCATCTACACTTTCCTTAGTTGGTAGCTCAAAAATGGCACAGAGACCATGGAACAGTCCAGACATAGTCACAATGCCTGCACCTTTAAATCCATTACCAACTCATCCCGAGAAGTGGCTACCAAAGTTTAATCTAGATATAGGCATACTGGCAGATGAACACATAAACAACTTTATGTTGTCAGTAAATTTAAAGGGAGTTACTGAAGAAGATGTGGTAGTTAGGCTTTTCCCATATACCTTACAAGGAGCAGTTGGGTCTTGGTACTTCTCATTACCATCAAGATCCATAACTAGTTGGAATATTTTCCAAGAGCAGTTCTTGACTAAATTTGGTGATGACAGGTCAATAGCAACATTAATCAATGATCTCTCAAATCTTAGAACGGAGTCAAGAGAACCCATAAAAGATTTTAATTCATGATTTAATAAACACTTAAATAAGATTCCTACTACATCTAAACCTAGTGGAGAAGTCCGAAGTGAATGGTACATATCGACCTTACCTTCAAACATAGCAATCTTTGTTGACAGAGCTGCAAAGCCTACTTTAGTAGAGAATATGAAAGAGGCAATCACTGTTGAAAAACGTATCATTGCCCTAGAAAAGAAAGATGCTCTTGAAGAATGAAAATCCAAGAAAATTACCTTTAAGGATGATTCAAAAAAGAAAGTGGTCAAAGATCTTTATGACATGGAAGGTCTCCAAAAGGTTCTAAAATCTATGGCAAATGAAATGGTAGAAATCAAGAAACAAGTAGTTGAGACCTCAACTAAAAAACCATTTAGGAATTTCAAAAGAACTGAAACAAAACTACCTAATGTTATATCTAATGCAAAATCAGATCTAGACAATGATGAGGAGGAAGATATTGTCTTATCATCAGAGGAAACTGAGGAAGAAGATGTTGTTGAATGTCATGGTATGTGGGACTCTATTTTACCAAATTCTGATACCGAAAATGAACAGGAAGCATTCCCAGTAAGTACAAGAAGTAAAGGAATTGTAGAACCTATACAACCTACTTCAAAAAAAATAAAAAAATAGCAATCCTGCTACTAAAGATAAGGTTCCCACAAGGAAGTATACAACTGTACGTACTCAAAATCAATCAACATCTACAGATCCTCCATCATCATCCAAAACATTATTAGTCTCCGACTCTATGGATTATAATATTATAGAAGGCATGAAGAAGGCTAAGGCAAATATTTCTTTATTTGAGCTTAGCAAACTCAAACACCAGCAAAAATTAATACTTAAAGAATTAAATGTTGTCCCTTCTTCCCCTTTTCTAGGCCCTGTACTATCCAAGGCATCTAATGGAATAACGAAGCCACCATCTGATAGAGTAGAATCTACTAATGTTGTTTTAATCAAAGATAGATCCAATTCCAATACTCCTTTTCTTTTGACCTACGAGATTTATAACAGAAATCTGCATAACTGCCTGATAGACTCAGGGGCTTCTTCAAACATAATGCCAGCTTCAGTTTGTTCAAAACTGAATATTGAAGCCCAAAATTCTACAGTGCATATCATTCAGTTGGATAGAACTAAAGTCCAAGTATTGGGAGAAATCAATTCGGTTACCATTAGGTTGTCAACTGATCCAAGAGTAGTTCAGAGAATTGATATATTAATTTCTGATATTCCTGAGTTTTATGGTTTGATTCTAAGTAGAGATTGGTCTGAGAAACTTCATGGTTATATTTCTATCGATTGGTCTCACATGTGGCTTCCTTATAAAGGAAAGACAAATCAAATTAATATTGATAGGGAGAAGCACATGACTCATACTATAACAAAATTTGGCCAAGAGAATCAACCCATAGCATTCAACAATAACATCCTTGGAAACTACTCATCAAAGTCATTCTTTGGTAACTTCAATGCTCAATCATCACCTTTCTCAGTTAATAGTTTCACATCTCAAATAGAAATTTTTTCACATACAGATACATCACGATGTGTTAAGATTGATGAGGAAATTGTTAACAAAACTGTAAATAAAGCTGTATTTTGGTCTTTGTATTTTGGTGGGTCAAAATCCAATGATGGTGCAGGAGCAGGTTGTATCTTGGTTAGTCCCGAGGGAGAAAATACTATGCTATCTTGTAGGCTAGAATTTGAGTGTACAAATAATACTGTTGAATATGAGGCCTTGATACAAGGACTTTACAAAGCATTAGGTCTTAAGGTGCAATATTTGAAAGTGTTCGGTGACTCCAAAATTGTTATTAAGCAAGTCAGGAATACTATACATTGCCTTTCAAGTCAGCTTAAGCATTATCAATCCTTGGTACAAGATCTTATATTTCATTTTCTAGCATTCAATATTTCTCCCATTCCTAGATCTCAAAATGCAGCAGTAGATTTACTAGCCAATGTTGCTTCTAAGCTCCTTTCATCTGAGGATTACAGTCTTGATAGATTTTCAGTAGAATTAATTTTTAGACCATCAGTTCTTGATAATGTCACTAATTGGTGAGTATTCAATCATGACAAGGACATTTTAAATTTCTTAACTTCTGATAAGTCTTATAATGACCAGATTATTGATGAGAGTGAGCATGATCTTCAAATGAAGCAAAGACTTGAAGAGAATTCTATACCTAAAATAGTGGTCAAGCTTGAAGACCTTTATGACATCAAAGATAGGTTTAAACATGTTACTAATTCAAAACTGCAGAGCTCCACGTTGAGGTTTGAATTAATAAATCTTAGCATTGAGGCCAAACCACAAAATATCATTTTGGGATTAGGACTTACTTCATAAGAAAGAATTGCATTCATAAGGCTATTGAATAGATATAAAAATGTTTTCACTTGGAATTATGATGACTTGAAAACATATGATACTTCTATCATATAGCATACAATTCCAATGATATCTGAGGAGAAACCAGTACAGCAGAAACTAAGGAAAATTCATTCGAACCTTGATAATTTTTCTTGTGAGACATTCAAAATGGGTGTCCAATTTGGTGCCTGTGAGAAAGAAGAATGGTGACATTAGAATTTGTATTGATTTCAGAAATATTAATAAGGATAGTAAAAAAGATAACTTCCCACTACCAACAATGGAGAAAACTCTTCATTCAGTAGCTGGTTCTGAATTAATGTCTTTCTTAGATGGCTTTTTAGAGTATAACCAAATCTTGGTGCATCCCGATGACAGACTCTATACTACATTCAGAACTAAGTGGGGAACTTATGCCTATCAGAAAATGCCTTTCAGTTTAATTAATGTTGGAGCTACCTTCCAAAGAGCAATGGATATAGCATTCAAAGGTATGATTAATAGATCAGTAGTTGTCTATTTGGATGACATTACTGTCTTTTCTAAGAAAAGATCGAATCATTTGCACGATTTAAAGCGGATCTTTGAACGCTGTATAAGCTATGGAATTTCATTAAATCCCAAAAAGTCATTTTTTGCTCTAGACCAAGGTAAACTCTTAGGATTTATTGTCTCAAAAGATGGTATTTACATTGATCCAAAAAGGATCAAAGAGATATATGATATTCCTCTTCCTCATAACAAAAATTCAATGCAATCATTCTTAGGTCAGATTAATTTTGTAAAAAGATTTGTCCCAGATTTTTCACAAACTGTTTTGCCATTACAACATATGATCAAGAAAAACTCAGTGTTTAGATGGGGACATATAGAAAAAATGGCTTTTGATTCAATCAAGTAGTCAATCATAAATGCTCCTGCATTAAACACTCCAGACTTTTCCAATCATTTTATTTATATACTCTAGCATCTGATATTCCTTATGCATCGGTATTGACACAAATCAATGATCAAAACTTGGAAGCACCAATATCATCTTATAGTTCAAATCTCCAAGGTACTGAGCTTAATTACTCTGAAGTTGAAAAGAAAGCCTTTGCTGTATTCAAAGCCATTAAACACTTTAGGTTCTTTCTCTTAAAGACTCACACAAAAGTAATAGTCCCTTTTTCAGTAGTAAGACAGTTACTATTGCAAAGGGAATTGGGAGAAAAATGGCAAACTGGGTTACAACTCTACAAGAATACGATTTGGACATTAAACCAGCAAAGAATGTCAAAGGCCAAGGTTTTTTTAGGTTGTTAGCAGGAGCTTCAAACATTCAAGAACATGAAGATGCAAACAATAGTGAGGAAATCGATGAGATAAGTACCATTAATCCTGAATCTCAATATGCAAATTTGATATTTTATTTGAAAAATGGATATGCTCCTTCTAATATTTCATACAAAAATAAAGGTGCCATAAGACTTAAAGAAAAAACTTCATGATTGTTGATGATGTGTTTATTAGAAGGAATTATGATTCGCTTTTGTTAAGATGCTTGGAAAAAACTGAAGCACAAAAGGTCTTGTAGGAATTACATGATGGCCAGCAGGAGGACATTTTGGAGCTGATATGACAGCTCACAAAATTATTCATACTGGGTATTATTGGCCCCCTTATTTAAAGATACTCATGAATATGTAAGGAAATGCAGAACATATCAAACTTCCAGTGGAAGACAAAGAAAGCCATCTTTTCCTTTGCAACTAGTCAACATTGAGCATCCCTTTGAAAAATGGGGATTGGATATCATTGGAGAAATTATTCCACATTCATCCAAACAGCACAGGTACATCCTTACAGCCACAGATTACTTTACAAAGTGGGTAGAAGCAATTCCTTTGAGGGCAGCCAACTCTGAGGCAATCATTGAATTCATAGACCATTTCATCATTACCAGGTTCGGTGTACCAAATGCTCTTATTTTTTATAATGCATCTTATTTCTCTGGTAATTCCATACTTGAACTTGCTATCAAAAGAGGATTTAAATTGAAATATTCTGCAAATTACTACACTCAGGGTAATGTTTTAGTAGAATCCACCAATAAAAATCTCATCAAAATCATTAAGAGAACCGTTGATCAGAATCATAAGAATTGGCATAAGTCTTTGATATTTGCATTATGGGCAGACGTATAACAGAGAAGGCCCCAATAGGCACTTCTCCATTTAATCTAGTGTATGGAAAGGAGGCTATCATACCAGTAAACTTAGTACTCCCTTCCTTGGCTCTAGTGTAGTTTATTGAAGAAAATCCCTCATCTTCTATTCAATTGAGACATAATCAGATCCTGAAATTAGAAGAAGAAAGAGAGAAAGCCCAAACTACACATGAAAATCATCAACAAATTATTAAGTCTTCTTTTGATACAATTTCTACCAGCCCAAAACTTTTACAAGTAGATGATCTTGTTTTGAAATGGGACAAAGCACACGAGGATAAAAGAAAACACACTAAATTCCAGAAAATGTGGCTTGGACCGTTTCAAATCATTGAAAAGATAGGCCCATCAACATTTATACTGCAAGATCTATCAGGAAAGAGAGATTATCTTCCTGTCAATGGGCTTATTTTGAAAAAATTCTTCACTTGAGGAGGTAACCCCTTCTTATTTTGTAAATATTCAATTTTCAGCTATATTTGTGTGAATTGGTATTTTGTTTCTTTCTTAGAAAATAAAGTTGTAAATAGCCCTCTATTGGTTTTTAATATTTAAAAAAAATTACTTAAAAGAAATTGGTGTTAATATTTACTTTTGATAAATGGAAGCCTTGAAAGAAAAGAAGAAAGTTCTAGGAACTTAGGTATAATTAAACTCTGAGAACTCTTTTTATTTTTGTAAAATCTTCTCAAAACTTGAAAATACTGTAAATCATTCTAAGTTTTAAAAGCCTATATAAGGTTATCAATAGAAAGCAAAGACTGATCCAATCTTAGCATCTTCAATTCTTAAGTTGTCATCCATGTTCTCTTAAGGAGTAAATCTTTCACCCCATCCACAAAAGTTTATGATTTTTCAGAGTGTAATTCTAAAATATATTTGATATAAGAGATAAGAGGTCTCATTACAAGCCTGCTTACTATGATCATAGGGGACTAATTCAACTGACATTGCCAATACTGCATACCAAAATAGGGTAATGGCTTATAATCATAAGACAAGGGGTATCATCATGAACCAGCTTGTTCAGTTAAATTACAACCAGTGAATGGAATTATCAACAGATGGCCACCAAACCAGGACAATGGCTTTTTATCTTACAAAATAAAGAAATAAGGAAAAGAGAAAATGCAATAAAAAATATGTGGAAACATATCTTTTGGATTCATTCTTTGAAATTATATTCTAAAATGGATGGGATAATGAATGATTGAATGGTTAAAAGGTAACCTTGTCGAGACTATAAACGTTTGCTAACAGCAGTGGCTCTACCTGTGACAAAGGAGTCATTATAAAAGCTAAGTTGGAGAAATCTTGTTTTATCATTATCAACCAATCAAGGTTTAATTAAACTTAGAATGTATTTAATTTTGAGATGAGAAAGAGATAGCAAAAATATTTTTCATTATATTCAGAGTTTATGATTACCTGTACAACAACCCTCCATTTCTAAAAAAATTGACAAAAAATCTTTAATTAGAAATGGGTCCCTTTTTAAATAAACTTAGTGAGATTTGTGATTTAATAAATATGCCTGGTATTGACCACATTATACATTAAAAACCTTCATCAAAAGGCCCAATGTAATCGAATCATTGTATATAGCCTTTTGAATAAAGTATAATGCATTCCTTTGAAAAACATCATAAATAATTCTCCATGGCGATAAAGTGATTGAAGATCGCGTATCACAATGATAAAGGGATACACATAAAAAGGTCCTCATCAAATCCTCCGATCCGATAAATGTAATTGCAATCGGCAATCAGAGGTATCATATGAAAAAGAACTAAAGCACAAGCCGAACCCCCAATTGCGATTAATAAATAAGGCGCGCATCTCAAGAATAAATCATTTGCGAAGATGGTTTGCATGCATAAGTATTTAAAAAGTGATAAATCAAACCAATTTAATAAAAACATACCCCACCTTATTATAATTTCACTTTATCACAATCAGAATCATTGGGACATTTGCAATAAACCTCACTCGTTGAATTCCCCGATTGCGATTATATAAGAAAAGGCGTGCAACACAATAAACTTCATTAAAAGGTATTATTTGCACATATCTTATTATAATAAGCTTTATCGCAATCAGAGATATTTGTCTCAAGTGTTGAAGCCTTACCCTAGTGAAACTCCCGATTGCGATTTGCGATTGATCGCTGATCGCCGATCAGGGAAATCCAAAGACACACTTGAAATAATCATTCAATATATGGTCGATGTGATGGATATTTTGGTATTTATTCACTACGATTGGCGGCTTGAGTGGTTATTAATTTCTTAGTTAAGAGTGAATCCTTCGAGGATTTCACTCGTGGTGATTCTTAATTGCATCCGATTTTATCATATGTCAATTTCCTTAACTCTTTCATTTCTATATTAGCTTTCAGTGATAATATTTCTTTGTAAAATTTTCAATCATCTATGCAGAGCTTCTTTGAACTCATGAATCCAAAAAAAATGGGGAAAAAATCTAAGAAAGCCAAGACACCTGTCGTAGTTAAAGAACCAGAGTCAAGTAAGAAGGGACTAATATCAAATACAACATGCCTCGATCTGGGAAATGTGAGCTGGGAAAGTACCTGTTAGTGTCAGTGTCTTCACACTTCCATCGGTTATCAAATTGCTCTTTTGCATGCATATTAGGTGTCTCATTCAATCAACTGCATTCCATTAGGTCATGGATCAAATTGATGGTAGTGGTTTCATGTCAGTTTCCCTCATGACATCCACCTACTGACCTGTTTACACATTTTTTTTTAGTCATTCATAGTCATCCTATTTCATTTCATGTATAAATAATAGGTTTAGTTCCATTAGGTCTTAGGGTTTGTTAGTCATGCTCTAATAAAGAGGTCAGAAGGCACATGAGGAGAATAAAAAGGTTCATAGAATCATAAGTTTAATGAATCACTTGATGTAATTTTATGTAATTTTATTGTCCTAATATTTAATTGAATTGCTCCTAGTGACCTGGTGACAAAGTCAACTCCTGCCACTGCAAAAGTAATGTAATAAGTCCACCTGCAAAAAGGCAAAAGTCAGATGTAAGTGAAACAGTGAATTTTGAACAAATCTATCAAAAATATAGAAGAGTGGGTCTTGGTTAATGAAAAATTAAAGGAGAAAGGTATAAAGGCCATTTCAAGTGTTTTTTTAACTTCATTGTTGAATTGGAGATCTAAGGGGAGGAGAAAACACGATTTTGAGCTAAATTAGAGAAATAGAGGAAAGTTTGCAGTTTTCTCACTAGCAATGCACATTATCTCCTTGGCGCTACGCATTAAATTGGTGTTGCGCACCTGTGGCAGGTTTCCAGTGCAAATTTGTTCAGGCGTTGTGCATCAAACTGGCACTACACACCTGTTGGTGTGCGATGTGCATTTGCTGGGAAGTTCAAAATTCATCAATTGGGTTATCAAATCATCTTCTAAGCTACTCAAAGCTCATGCCAAGTAAGTATAGCCTATTATCTTGCATAGGAAAAGTTGTTGATTGAGTTTTTGAGTGTGATTGTCATCAATTCATGCAAACCCTATTAGCATTGAGATTTCTCTCATAAACCCTATATAAGCTAATCTACCTTTTATAAGCCATTAAGGATCATTTGTGGCCATTCTCCTCCATTTACACTTATTTTACCAACTCATATTCACGTTTCATCACTCAACAAGCTCTATTATGCTAAACCCTAATTTCTACATCAAACCCTAGCCCCAAATTCCCCATTCCCAAACTCCCAAATCCTACATCCTCATTACACCTAATTCATTAAAAAACCCTAATATCACATTTGAAAATCCTACTCCCTCCCTCATTTCCCCCATTCCTTCATAAATCCTTTACCCTAATTCCTTCAAACATTCACCCTCACCTTACATCTCACTTACTTAATATTTCAAAATCTCTTCATACTCATTTGTTTTCACCACAAATATCATCACCCATCATATTACCAAAAGCATGGGGAGAGATTCAGATTATGAGAGGGAAGAGGAAACTCTTAGTGATTCTTTCAAAGAATCTCATGTGCCAAGAAAACCACACAAAGGGGGAAGATCGTCTGGGAGGAGCCCAACACTTTTACAGAATTTCTTGCTTTCCCTCTTGCTGTAGCTAGCTTTAAACACCAATCTTGTTATCAGTTTTGTGAAATGGTAGAGAGGGTAAAATTTCATAATGAGCTTGCTAGGTTGTTTATTATCCATCTCCATAATGGCCAGGTTAACCTTGCTAGTGTCTCCTTCACCTTGTGACCTACCACCATCTCAGAAGCAACAGGCATTCCAAATGTTGGTGAACAGTGGAACAAAGGGCAGTATGTTGACGGTATGATGAAGAGGCTTAAGGCTATGTTGGAAAAGGCCTTAAGAAGCAAAAAATGAGCATTATAAACTAAAAATCTTGGCTGAAGCTTAATTATCTCAACAAAACACCTAAAAAGGATCCCTCATGCCAAATTTCAAGAAATTTGGAGAAAATTTTGTCATTTTTGAATTTTTGAATTGGAAAAACAGGTTTTTCCAATACTTTTGATGGGGGAATCGATTTGAAAAACGACTTATATATTTGAAATAAACATGGAAAAATAAGCAAGCTCAAAAATAGCGAGGAATTTTGGACAAGTTCTAGGTCTCCAAAAGGGCAAAAAACACCCAAAAAGTGCCCCCTCTGCCACTTTTTTGCCACACAGGAAGAAGTCTTGGGAGAATCAATTTTTGGAGGGGAAAATGAACTCCAAATTCAGAAATTCAAGTTGTTCCAGAAAGTAGACTCGACAAGATTTCTAAGGAGCTATCCTACGCCTGATTTGGACTCTAGGAAGGCTTCCAAAATTGGCCTAGAAAAAGCGCTGCACATTAAATTGATTTTGTCAATTTTGCCTGATTTTCCAGATTTTTCGTAGTTTTCTTGGGAGATCATTTTTCCTCATTTCTTAGTAAATGTAAGCATGGTAAATAATGAATTCGATGTAAATATGGATGAAAATCGCTTCATAGGGTAGATACATCAAGTTCCAAGTGGTTTTGAGCTGTAATAAATTGTTTTCCTTGGTTTTAGAGGCAAGTTGTTCCACTACCTATATTCCTGTTCTTAGTTTAGATATGGTTGAAACCACCCCTCTTCTCATGGATTCAACCATGATAGCTAGCATGAGTGGTTTCCTTGCCTATATTATGTAATTTCTTAGTCATTTGTAAAGGTTGGACTTTGGCAGAAGTGTTGGCACTCATTAAACATTTGTATTAGCAGTTTGGCAAGGAATAAAACCAGGTTTCACAGCTATTTTTGTGGGGTTCTTGTGACAGTGAGTTTATTTATTGTTTCTTCTTTGTAATGAGTTTTTTTCTAATGTTTTATATGTAACCACATCTCTCTTTCTCTTCTAAAACTAAATGAATCAAGGTGAATAGACAAAATACATTGTTGTGCTTTGTCTTGGGAATGCATTTGGTTTTCAATGTTTTCAACTATTTGAAGAGGATTCTTAGTTTCTTTATGTCCTCCTCAACTCCTCAGCTGTCTTAATCTACCATCTTAATACATTGCTAGTACATAAACCCTTCTCTACCTCACCCCACAGGATATGACTGTATCCCTGAGTTGATTTCCTGGACCCAACCTGCCTTCTCCAATTGATCCAGCAACCAAAACCTAAAAATCAAACCAGAAAACCCTAAGCTACTATACCTAGCCTAAAATCTACATTAAATTCAGTCATCTCAAGCCCTAATTGCCAATATCCTAATTGAGATTGATAAGGAGAGAGCCCTCTCCCAACCTGGTAGGGCTAGCTACTAGGTTAATCGGGGTTTAATGTTACCCTAGACCTGCCTTCCTTCAGCCTGAGGTAGATCCAGGCCCTAACAGTACTTACAATTTGATAGAAGCAGAAGAGCCTGAAGAACTGGAAGAGGAAGCTACAACCGATTCCACAAGAAAATCAGAACGAACTCTCAAAGAATTGGCCTATTCATACCTCCACAGAATAGCAGCGCGGGCCAAAATTTTTCCATATACTGATGTGGTTAGATGGGTCATTGAGAAAATCCCAACTGCAAACCGAACATTTTCCATGGTTGATGGAAAAGTATTCGGGTCATTTAAACCTGAAGATCTCAGGAAAATGTACCATCTACCTCCGCTGAGAAGCATTATAACAAGGCATTTCTGGAGGCATTCATAAAAGAAAATAACATGGAGTCGGACATGATCAGACACTAGATGCATTTCCCAAATAAACATAAGCACGAGTCATCAGATAAGTATTCCATTGACTCATTAGCCTCTCCTTATTACTATGCTGGTGCTATGATGTGTAGACTATGGGGAGAACACGATTCTGCAAAATTTTCTATAGATATGGTCCTGTTAATGGAAGTTGTGATTCATGGTTATGTTATGGATTGGGCAAATATTCTATCTGATAGAATAGCCATGAAGATACTATAATACAGAAGGAAAAATTATGCAACTTCCCGGGACATTCCCCCTTTTTACTACAGTGCATGTATTCTTGACATCATTTGTTTTAATTCTGAATACCCCGTCCTCGGATGGAAATGGACTTCCCAGGATCCTAATCCTATTCATATCTATCACAAGTAGTTATGGAAGGCCCATTATAAGAATCAATTGTACAAAATTTGTAATGGTTTTGTCCTACCTGTATATTATTCTATCTTCAATAAGCCTGCCCCTAGGATATCTCAGGAAGCAGCAATTGACCTAACAGCAGTGGGTAGGTAGTTCGGAGAGGAGAAATTCACCTATGTAAGGCTTTTTGGTAGCCTTACCAAAACTCATGTTCTTCCTCTATATGTCCCTGATACATTGTTAGCCCGAGAGTTAGCATATCAGATAACAATTGTGGGAACATCAAAAACCCTGAGGGATTCCAGGAAACATATGTGGCCTACATTTCCCCTTCGGTGTGGTGTTTTTACCTTGCATGATTATAAACATGTACAGAAAGAGGCTGAGACAATTCAGATGCTAAGTCTTACAACTATTCCAAATAGGAAATATGACCCTAGAAAGCTTGCCTACAATGTTACTTCTAAAGCTAAACTCACCAGATTTGATCATGAAGAAGATGACTTTGATGATATTTTTTCTTCAATTGAACTATTTTACCAGGTTAAAGGATTGGCTAGTACTAAATTTGGAGAAGAGGATATAGAAAAATTCAATAGGCTTAGGGCCCAGAGATTGGAAACCATGCATTTGGATTTATTAGCTACAATCCCAACAATTCAGCCACAGAGTTAGAGTGAACAGAAAGCTATCGAGAATACTCTTGAAGTGGAAAAGGTTCCCGAAAAGGAAAAGTTGCCAGAGTAGGAGTAGAGACAAGAAACATATAGCAGACCCCTTGATTCAAACATTTATGTTGATCCTAAACTAATCAAGGAATGGCAGCAATTTGATTCCATCATTAGTAATACTGAGAGCATCCAAGGATTCAGTACACCAGAGGTGTCCACAGCTCAGAAATCAGTAATTAACATAGTTCTGACTGAAGGAACAAGTGGCCCACCCATGATTCATAAGGACTTAGAAATAATCCCTGAAAATCCCTCCGATGAGATTGTTTTACACATAGAAGAGATAACACCATTAGATGTCTTCGACGGCCCTAAGCATAGGGTTGTAATCAAAAGACAAAGGAAAAAGAGGAAAATTGATCACTCTCCTCTTTTGACTTCACAAATGGAGATGATGAATGTGGTATGGAGAGAGGAAGTTTATCCTTCCGAAGATCTAACCAAACTTTCTCAGTATGTTGGAGCATACACAGCGGCCACAATGGATAAAGCATCGGAGGTCAGTAATTTACTGAAAGAAAAATACCAAGCAGACAGTTTGCTAGAGGCACAGGCACATGAGAAACAAGAAAAGATAGAAAAGCTGGAACAACAATTAGCAGTTCAGAAGTAGCTAAATGACCAGTTGAATGAGCAATTTCTCAAAGAAAAACAAAGGATTGATGAGCAAGAAATTCATAAGTAGCAGGAGTTATCCCAGGAATTGAGTAAGTTGCAATTATTAAATGAACAGCTGAGTAAATCAAAAGAACAACAAATCGCTCAATTTACGGTTCAGATAGAACGATTCAAGGAATATCCCCAAGCGGGAGAATTGAGATCTGAGGCCCTAGAATTACCAGGGCATTGTCGTGGTAGTTGAGCCTACTATGTCATAATATCTCACTAATTCTTCCTCTGTGCGAAATTTCATCATCCGTGGTTGAGAAATCAATAGATGCGAGACTGGACTTGGAAAAAGCAGATGAAAGATTAACAAATTTTCTGTCTTGGCAAGAATCTAAAGAGGGAAAAGCTGCTAATCTACCACAAATCCAGGAATCACATAATGAAATTATGTTTACTGAATGGGAATTGTTAGCCTCCTGCTGCAGTAGGTTACTCATATTTCATGATTGACATTTTTACAGGCCAAATATGTTGTACTTTTCATGCTGCAATGCTCCATATTTGCTCGCAGACACCAAAGAAAGAGGCCATGAAAGAATGCTAGTCAAAGTTCAACTTCGACATTCCAATTTTGAAGAATTATTCCATTTTGTAGACTTTTCATGCTAAAGGGAGGTCCAAACAGCTTAATCTTGGTCTCCCTAGGTTTCAATTTCCTGTTTTAGAATATAGAGAATGAATATCTGTCCAAACAATTTAATCTTGGCAGATTCTTAGACAGGTAGAGAACCAAAGGAGCCCAACTGTTTAATCTAGGCCCTTGGAATAAATAAGGGTAGTCTATAGATAGGAGGACAGAAAAAGAAAAGTTGAAAAGCTGGGTCTACAAGTCTAAGTGCATCCAAACCAAAAAGAAGAAAAAAAGTTAGGCAAGTAGGCTGGGTAGGTAGCTTTGTGGTTGCAGAATCATTGATTATGATCAGTTTTGTGTTTTCAAATGTTATATCCATTCAATCAGTATGGCAAGGCAGTTCCCATTTTAAAGGACTTCAAGCGAGGTGTGTCTAACTTCCCCTTCTTCTCTCCCCTAAATCATTTAATAACTCCCCCTAGAGAGGTCAAGATCTGCTTGATAACTCTCCTTTTCATCATTTTCATAATTATTCACCCTGGTAAAGATCTGCTCTACTCAAGCAATATTCATACTCCCTTTACGGATCATTGCTTCCTTTAAAAAGCCTAAGATTCACATACTTAGCGCTTTCTTATCACTGGTCATACTAACCGCTAACCTTACTATATAGCTCTCTATCTATTTCCACATCCCCTATTCTTAACTATGTTAATAACTCCCTTATATATTTATCCCCTCCCTTTGGTTGAAAAATAACCATAAGTACACTTGGGAATTGCTAAGTTTGTTTGAAACATAGCAAGAACCCTCATCTTCCCCCTCCAAAACCATCTTCCAATACAGTGGACTCCTTCCAAAGCATGTAATTCTCTCTCTTTAGGTTATCAGACCCCTTCTGAGGCCGCAAATAATCTTCAAAACCATATATTCCCCTCCTCCGATCACAAACAACCCTTGCCGATTGCCTTAACATTCTTCCGATCCTGGTGGACCCCCTCCGACGTGATTATTGGCGATCGGAGGTCGCAAGGGTGTTATGGCCCGCTGTTGTTTCTTCCCGATGGGCATCCCGCCGATGACATTTCTCTATCAGCGTATCGCAAATAGCATATGCCACATATATGCGCTCCTCCCCCATTAGCCGATGCGATATCGCTAATCGGCGATCGGCGATCGCAAGGGTCATGCGCCTGAAATACATACCGCTTCCTTTGCTCCGATGCGACATTGCCACTACATCAAGAGAGCATATCGCTTCGCAAACACTTCCTCACTGCATGCCTCTATTTATTCACGTATTTTGTTTAAAATACGATCTATCATTGAAAACTCGCTTCACTACCAATTCATCGCAAATTCGCAGCATTTGGGCTATTACTATCGCATCGCAGAAATACATAAGGCGCCGCACCATCCAACACCCTGCCATGTCATCCTGCCACGTCACCCGCTGACGTCATCCACTGTATCAGGAGCTGCTACTGACGTCATGCTGACGTCACCCGCCAAATAAAGTAGCACAAGCACGAAAAAGCATCTTAGGAGGCCCGGATTCAAATTCTGAGGCAGTTTTCGATGCGCCATTAGCGCCTAGCGCTAATCGCGCATCGCTACGAGAAATAGGCCATATTGGAGAATCTTTAGGGAATCTTTTGATTCCTCGGCCTATTTTGCACCGAAAAGGCCGAAAAGGCCCGATTTTGCAGTTGGATCGTAGCAGAAGATAGAGAGAGACCCGGTTCAGGCACTAATAAGTATCAGAGCAAATGCGGAGCCAAAATCCACGTCAAAGAGTATCAGTGTTGCGGCGAAGTGTATCAGAGAAGATCTTCTTAGGGCTCGAGGTGAATAGAACATTAAAAGAAATCCTCAAAAGTCAAGAAGCAGTTAAGGAACCACTCAGTGCTCATCATCACAATGACCGCACATTAAAACTCACATGAGATCAAAGGACCATAACTCAAAACACAGTTATGACAGAAGCACTGCACCAGGCCGTCAAAGACACCATATTAACTCATTTTGGTTCAGTTGCCTCGGGCACAGCTCAAGGGATGTTTACTTGCATTTAATTCCATCATCGGTTCAGGTTTAAAACACTTTTTCCCGCAGACCTGTTAAGGTCGGTTGTAATAAAAACTCCAGGATATTTTATCTATAAAGAGGGCCCGAAACAATGTAACTAGGGGTTGGGGGATTTGGTTGGTCGATATTTGTTGGCTGATGTTTTACTTGAGCTAAGACTTGCACTGTATACCTGATAATTTATATAATCAAAGATTTCTTAAAGCTTGGAGTATAACAGTTGGATGCATTGCTAATGGTTCTGAAGAGTGAACGATGGAATTCTCATGTTGTTATATGAAATAGTAAGTTTTTCTCACCTCTGTAACTTTTCAATTTCACATAAGCTCAAGTCCCAGAGCAAAAGTTTGGTTTAGAATTTGCTTTGATGCACTCTACGCTCAGTTTTTGTGCCTTTTAAATGTTTTCCTCTTGATTTAGTCATAAATATGAATTCCTCATGGCTCATATTTACTCTAACTCACCTATGAATGACTGTTATTTAAGAATTCTTAGCTGCTCTTAAGTATGGTTCGTTCATGTTCCCTTCGCTAAACCGATTGAGAGATTCTTTGTTGCCTCTCATTCCTTAGCCCTCAACACATCTCTATTCATCTTGGATATTGTTTCATGAGTAGCTACCTTGATCCACCTTTCTCTTGTGACCAAGAAAACGCACCCTCCGTTGCACTCCATGACTCCACGCCCAATGGTTTGAAATTTATCTTACTATGCCTTGCCTCTTTTCTTGAAGACATCTCCCCTTCACCCAATCCTTCCTTCCACCCAAAAAAAAAATCCACTGAACCCAATAGCTAGCCTAAAATCATCATCAAACAAAGCTAAACGTTAAGAGAGAGCCCTCTCTGATTGCAGGTGGGCTAGAACCTGCAATCCAAAGATTGGTTTGTGGTTACCTCGACCGTATCCCTTCAGGAGCTTAGGGACAACCTGAGTGATAACATAATGGCGACTCCACTAGGGACTTTTTCAGATAATCTCACAGAACCAGTCCGAAGCTCAATAGAGGAAGAAACCGACTTATAAAGAGTCCGATTGACCTGTGTTCTTAGAAAAATTCCCAAAAAACAAGTTAGAAGCTGGCTCCCAAGAAGCATTTGCGTCATACAAGGTCAAATCTTGATTCAAAACCCCTAGTTGTTTTTGAAAACCCCAATATAATCCCCAAAATCCTTAGGAAACAAGAGCAGCAAGAAGACTCTGCTGATACTATTCCCAAGACAGTTCAGATGAGTAGTTTTTCAACCCCTGTTAAGGTTTTGTTCCGTTCAAACCCTTCTTCCCCGTGTTCAACATCCATTTATCCAACTTTTGTGTCCACACCTCCATTCACTGCAAATACCACCACTACTCCTATTACCCTGATTGTTCATGTTATCCCAGTCACTCCAGTCATTCCACTTATCCCTATTATTCCTCTTATCCCCGTTAATATGGCTAATAGATATGCGCCCTTACAGCTGCCTGCTAATCCCGGGGCTATGCCTCAGGATTATCAGACAAAGATTACCTATTTCGATGGCACAAATTCCTGCACAACCCTACAGCATACAAAGAAAATGTAGGATTACTTTAAGAGTTATGAGATTGATGACGACGGTGTAAGGATGAAGATTTTTGTCCAATGTTTGACAGGTGATGTCAGAACCTGGTTTAGAGCGCTTACACCCAACTCCATACTAAACCCAGAAGCCTTATACCAGACATTTATCAATAGATGGGAGAAAAAGAAAGACCCCTTACACATATTATCTGAGTATGATACTATCAAAAGAGGACCTCAAGAGGTTGTCTTGGACTACTGCGCTAGGTTTAATAATGTTTATAATGCAATACCACAAAATTTAAGACCACCACCTGATCTTGCTTTGTACAAATTCCCTGATGGTTTCGATGCTGAAATGGCATATCAGTTAAGGGAAAGAGCCCCTCAAAGCCTCGCAGAGATGCAAGATGTTGTTGTTAGTGTGGAGGAAAATCTGATTGCCAAAAGAAACAGAACTAGAACTGAGAGAAGAACCAACTTCAAGGAAGAACCCTCAGCTTTAGATCAAAAATTAGATGCTATCATTAACGGCATGCATAGGCTAGGAGACAGAGTAGAGAGCGTTGAGAGAAAATCATCATGGGAAGCACAACAGACCAACACGATAAGGAACCCCAACTTTAGGAAAAATCAGACCACAAACGCTGGAAGGGCCAGTCCCGACCATGATATTAGGCCTCCTTTCTAAGAAAACTATGTGGAGGCATCCACATCCAGTGAGCCCGTAGATGAGGCTCACATGAACCTGATATATTCGAAAAACGAACAACAAATCTTTCTCACTAAAGAGGACCGAGACTACCTTGACGTAAAACAATTTGAGACCAAGTTGGGAGAGTCTTTTGATTTCAAACAAGGTTATGATTTTGCTGTGTACGAGGTGCACAAACAATATAAGTTGAGAACAAGGACCGTTGATGTCCCTACACCTAGCAGAACAAAGGATAGCAAAAAGCCTAATAAAATAAAAAACAATGTTGTCATTACAGAACCGGCTGACATTGCTGCCCCAAAACCCCATCGATAATGGTAGAGGATATATCAGACATTCAGCCTCCTATTGATCAGCCTCTATCTCCCTCTCCCTCAAAGAAAAATCTGAATGACACTCCAAAAAATCTTCCCAAAACAGAAATACCACAAACTGTCATTCACCATAACATTGGCATTCAAAAAGAAAACACCGAAAACACTTTCGACAAGGAAAAAACTGCTACTGCTAATGCAAGAATTCCATTGGATAAACTATTTAACTTAGAAGCAGAAATTGGAAAGCTCAAGATATCCATTCCCCTCTCAGAACCTGCCAAACATGATGTATATAGGCAACAAATTCAAAAGTCACTTCAACTACCAGAGGTCAGGGATGATGTAAATGTTTTAGATGATACCCCTGAGCTGTTGTTTGGTCCAGAAGTTAACGGGAAATCAACATATGGACCTGTCCCACCCTTTTATGTTAGTCTACACATACATGACAAAATCTTGCATAATGCTATGTTAGACTCAGGTGCCTCACATAACCTTATGCCCAAAGCTGTAATGGAAAAACTAAACCTTGATGTCACAAGACCCTATAAAGATCTATACTCCTTTGATTCAAGTCAAGTCAAGTGTTTAGGCTTAATCAAAGACCTGTGTGTGTCTCTAGTCCAATTTCCCAACAAGACAATCCTAATGGACGTAGTAAGTTGTTGACATTCCAACAAAATATGGCATGCTCCTATCAAGATCATGGGGAGCAAAACTTCAAGGATCCCTTCAACTTGACCTCTCCTATGCCACTATATCTGTCTTTGGGCAACCAAAGAGACTGTACAGGGAAACACTGATGAAGTACGTGGTGAGTAGTGAGGAAGAGCCTCAAAATTTTCCAATTTACTCGATCCACTCTGATATGGATTCTTTTATTTTATTTAATGATGACACAAGTCCCCCAACTGATGAGAAGCCTTTAGCCTTAGAGAAAGAAGCACACATCAATGAGGAATCATTTGCCAATACCCATGAAATTATCACAACAGCCAAGGCAACCAGCAAACAAGAAGAACCTCCCGAAACAGAAATTGTAAGTCTGCCCAATCCTCAAATAACTGAAACTCTTAATACAAACCTCAAACAAGAAATCACATGGTATTTAGAGTTTGATGGTTCTGTCAACAAGTTAGGAGCAGGAGTAGGGAAATGGATTCACAATACACATGATAATCACGCAGAAGACCATGCCTATAGATTAAATTTCAGATGTACCAATAACATGGCAGAGTATGAGGCTCTACTCTTAGGCCTTAAATTACTCAAAGCCCTAGGAGCTGCAAAAGTGTCCATTCTAGGTGACTTTGATTTGATTATACAACATATGAAAGGTAACTTTGTTACTAATGACAGTATAATGAGACCCTACAGGACTGCTGCCACAGAAATACTCAAGTCTTTCAATGAATCCAAACTTGCCAAAATTTCAAGAGACCATAATATTCATGCTCACAGCCTAGCAACTTTTGCCAGCACATGCAAGCTTCCCTTTGAACCAAATCACCATTTCACTACTGAGATAAAACATAGACCCTCGGTCCCCAACAATGTTAAGGATTGGAAAGTATTTCAAAATGATGCCCAGATTAACAATTTCCTCACTCTTGAGGGCGAATTTTCGAATACAAACATTGACATAGATGCCATGAACGATTCCCAACAGCTAACAGAAGAAAATCAGCAGGCTGTAACAGCTAAACAAATCCTTAACCCAACTGTTTTTTACAACACAAACATAGAACAGCTGAAACAAATGTGTTTAGAGGAAACAGCCAAAGCAGAGGATGAGTTTATTGATCTAAAGAGTAATCTTCTACCTGTTGGCCTCACTCCATTGGAAGACATGTCCAATGAAAATGATGTGCCCAAAAAGCCAAAAATGGAGCCTCTAAATGCTACTATAGAAGAACATAACATAAGGACAGCAGAACAGCCCAAAATGATTAAATTGTCCAAAAATCTGCCCCCTGATCAAAAACCAAAATATGTGGATTTGTTCAAAGAATTCCAAGATGTATTTTCTTGGAGTTATGAGGACTTGAAGTC
>APFE031546538.1:123819-149655 GCA_000404065.3 Pinus taeda | reverse complement strand
GCAAATGAGGCAAGTGGATTGCTAGCATTCTTGAATATGACATTGAAATAAAACCTACCAAGCTGATAAAAGGACAAGGTTTAGCCAAACTAATGTCCGAAACAAATTTCCAAGCCTTAGACATTAATCAATTGGACAATGAACCGGAGCTGGCGACTCCACAGATCAGTGAAACCTTTTTGCAATCTCCATGGTATGCTGATATTTGTTTTGTATTGTTAAACTTGTGCGCTCCCCCAGGATTGTCCAGAACCAAGAAAAGATTTTTAAGGATGAAATCATCAAAGTTTTGTGTCATAGATGGTGCTTTGTTTTGGAGAAATCATGAAGGTATCTTGCTTAACTGTTTGACTATGAATGAAACTAACAGCATCATGAAAGAATTCCATGCAGGGGATTGTGGAGGACACTTATATTGGAAGTCCACTGCTGACAGGATTTTAAGGGTTGGTTATTATTGGCCCTCTTTATTTGCAGATGTCAAGAAATTTGTTGTTTCATGTCACAAATGCCAAATTTTTGAAGGGAAAAGAAAATTGTTTCCTTTGCTCCTTAAGCCCATTTCAACCGAGAAACCTTTTCAACAATGGGGTCTTGACTTCATTGGAGAAATTCATCCCTCTTCCTCAAGCCAGGACAAGTGGATTTTAACAGCCACTGATTATTTCACTAAGTGGATCGAAGCCATCCCATGTAGACAAGCCAATGACTCCACCATTATCCAATTCCTTGAGAGAAATATCCTTTCCAGATTTGGCTGCCCTGAGAAAATCATCACTGACAACACTGCAACCTTCAAATCCAAAAAGATCATCAACTTTTTCCATAAGTTCCACATTACCTTGGGCCACTCCACAGCGTACTACCCTCAAGGTAATGGCTTGGACGAATCGTCCAAAAAAAGCCTCATCAACATCGTAAAGAAACTGCTATAGGAAAACAAAAAGAATTGGCATAGGAAGCTCACAAATGCTCTCTGGGCTGATAGACTTTCAACCAAAAAATCCATTGGGATGAGCCCTTATGAGCTAGTATACGGCATGGAGGCCAGATTTCCTTCATCTTTGGGCATTCCTACTATCAAATTGTTGCAGGAAATTTAGGCTGAACCAAATCACATACAGAGAAGAGTTAATCAGACCATTCACCTTCAAAAAACCAGAGAGAAAGTGTATGACAGAGCTCAGATGTTGCAAGAGAAACTTAAAAGAAGGTTTGATAAGAAAGCTAAGGCAGAGGATTTCTGGGTTGGCAGCAAAGTTCTGAGGTCGGATTCACGAAGAGAGGACAAGGGCAAACATGCAAAATTCAATTTTTTGTGGAAAGGACCATACACTATCAGCGCAGTGCAAGGCAATAACACATATTTCCTCAAAACGCTAGATGGCAGCACAGCTGAAGAAGGCCCTGTGAATGGCCAAATGTTAAAACATTACCATGACCCCTTTTGATCGAGAAGAACAGGCGGTGTTATTTTCTGTACATAAATGCTTGTATATATCAACACTTTAGTTTATTTTTGCAACATTCTAGATACTAAAGCACGCAGAAGAAAGCAGGTGATGCTTCACAGTTCACTAACAGATCAGGTGGAAGAAAGTGTTGTTTTCAATACAAAATTTCAAATTAATCCAAATAGTCAGCACTAAGAAGTTTTCAATGCACAACAACAATAGAAGATCAAGGCAATCTGACCTGTTGTTCTTGGCTTTTCACAAGGAGAAGCCATCCCCAAGTGGAGCCAGTGTTAGCCTCCTGCTGCAGCAGGTTACTCATATTTCATGATTGACGTTTTTACAGGCCAAATATGTTGTACTTTGCATGCTGCAATGCTCCATATTTGCTCGCAGACACCAAATAAAGAGGCCATGAAAGAATGCTAGTCAAAGTTCAACTTCGGCATTCCAATTTTGAAGAATTATTCCATTTTGTAGACTTTTCATGCTAAAGGGAGGTCCAAACAGTTTAATCTTGGTCTCCCTAGGTTTCAATTTCCTGTTTTAGAATATAAAGAATGAATATCTGTCCAAACAATTTAATCTTGGCAGATTCTTAGATAAGTAGAGAACCAAAGGAGCCCAACTGTTTAATCTGGGCCCTTGGAAGAAATAAGGGTAGTCTATAGATAGGAGGACATAAAAAGAAAAGTTGAAAAGCTGGGTCTGCAAGTCTAAGTGCACCCAAACCAAAAAGAAGAGAAAAAGTTAGGCAAGTAGGCTAGGTAGGTAGCTTTGTGGTTGTAGAATCATTGATTATGATCAGTTTTGTGTTTTCAAATGTTATATCCATTCAATCAGTATGGCAAGGCAATTCCCATTTTAAAGGAATTCAAGCGAGGCGTGTCTAACTTCCCCTTCTTCTCTCCCCTAAATCGTTTAATAACTCCCCCTAGAGAGGTCAAGATCTGCTTGATAACTCTCCTTTTCATCATTTTCATAATAATTTACCCTGGTAAAGATCTGCTCTACTCAAGCAATATTCATACTCCCTTTATGGATCATTGCTTCCTTTAAAAAGCCTAAGATTCACATACTTAGCGCTTTCTTATCACTGGTCATATTAACCGCTAAACTTACTATATAGCTCCCTATCTATCTCCACATCCCTTATTCTTAACTATGTTAATAACTCCCTTATATATTTATCCCCTCCCTTTGGTTGAAAAATAACCATAAGTACACTTGGGAATTGCTAAGTTTGTCTGAAACATAGCAAGAACCCTCATCTTCCCCCTCCAAAACCATCTTCCAATACAGTGGACTCCTTCCAAAGCATGTAATTCTCTCTCTTTAGGTTATCGGACCCCTTCCGAGGCCGCAAATAATCTTCAAAAACATATATTTCCCTCCTTCGATCACAAACAACCCTTGCCAATTGCCTTAACATTCTTCCGATCCTAGTGGACCCCCTCCGACGCGATTATCAGCGATCGGAGGTCGCAAGGGTGTTATGGCCCGCTGTTGTTTCTTCCCGATGGGTGTCCCGCCGATGACATTTCGCTATCAGCGTATCGTAAATACCATATGCCACATATATGGGCCCCTCCCCCATTAGCCGATGCGATATCGCTAATCGGCGATCGGCGATCGCAAGGGTCATGCGCCCGAAATACATACCGCTTCCTTTGCTCCGATGCGACATTGCCACTACATCAAGAGAGCATATCGCTTCGCAAACACTTCCTCGCCGCATGCCTCTATTTATTCACGTATTTTGTTTAAAATACGATCTATCATTGAAAACTCGCTTCACTACCAATTCATCGCAAATTCGCAGCATTTGGGCTATTACTATCGCATCGCAGAAATACATAAGGCGCCACACCATCCAACACCCTGCCACGTCATCCTACCACGTTACCCGCTGACGTCATCCACCGCACCAGGAGCTGCTGCTGACGTCATGCTGACGTCACCCACCAAATAAAGGAGCGCAAGTGTGAAAAAGCATTCTTAGGAGGCCATATTGGAGAATCTTTAGGGAATCTTTTGATTCCTCGGCCAATTTTGCACCGAAAAGGGCCGAAAAGGCCCGATTTTGCAGTTGGATCGTAGCAGAAGACAGAGAGAGACCTGGTTCAGGCACTAATAAGTATCAGAGCAAATGCGGAGCCAAAATCCACGTCAAAGAGTATCAGTGTTGCGGCGAAGTGTATCAGAGAAGATCTTCTCAGGGCTCGAGGTGAATAGAACATTAAAAGAAATCCTCAAAAGTCAAGAAGCAGTTAAGGAAACACTCAGCGCTCATCATCACAATGACTGCACATTAAAACTCACATGAGATCAAAGGACCAGAACTCAAAACACAGTTATGACAAAAGCACTGCACCAGGCCGTCAAAGACACCATATTAAATCATTTTGATTTAGCTGCCTCGGGCGCAGCTCAAGGGATGTTTACTTGCATTTAATTCCATCCCAGGTTCAGGTTTAAAACACTTTTTCCCACAGACCTGTTAAGGTCGGTTGTAATAAAAACTCCAGGATATTTTATCTATAAAGAGGGCCCGAAACAATGTAACTAGGGGTTGGGGGATTTGGTTGGTTGATATTTGTTGGCTGATGTTTTACTTGAGCTAAGACTCGCACTGTATACCTGATAATTTATATAATCAAAGATTTTTGAAAGCTTGGAGGATAAACGGTTGGATGCATTGCTAATGGTTCTGAAGAGTGAACGATGGAATTCTCGTGCTGTTATATGAAACAATAAGTTTTTCTCACCTCTGTAATTTTTCAATTTCACATAAGCTCAAGTCCCGGAACAAAAGTTTGGTTTAGAATTTGCTTTGATGCACTCTACGCTCAGTATCTGTGCCTTTTAAATGTTTTCCTCTTGATTTAGTCATAAATATGAATTCCTCATGGCTCATATTTACTCTAACTCACCTATGAATGACTGTTATTTAAGAATTCTTAGCTGCTCTTAAGTATGGTTCTTTCATGTTCCCTTCGCTAAACTGATTGAGAGATTCTTTGTTGCCTCTCATTCCTTAGCCCTCAACACATCTCTATTCATCTTGAATATTGTTTCATGAGCAACTACCTTGCTCCACCTTTCTCTTGTGACCAAGAAAACGCACCCTCCGTTGCACTCCACAACTCCATGCCCAATGGTTTGAAATTTATCTTACTATGCCTTACCTCTTTTCTTGAAGACATCTCCCCTTCACCCAATTCTTCCTTCCACCCAAAAACAAAATCCACTGAACCCAATAGCTAGCCTAAAATCATCATCAAACAAAGCTAAACTTTAAGAGAGAGCCCTCTCTGATTGCAGGTGGGCTAGAACCTACAATCCAAAGATTGGTTTGTGGTTACCTCGGCCGTATCCCTTCAGGAGCTTAGGGACAACCTGAGTGATAATAGGAATCTCAGCTAATGAAGGCTGAGAGAGCAACATCAAGATGCAGATTGGCAACAAGCAACCTGGTTGAATTAATTAACAACAGTCTTTATTTATCAAATTTAATAACAAAATGTTCTCCAGGTAAACTCCCACCAGTAAAAGCATTGGAACAGCGGTGGAAACAAGAGCTGGATTAAAGGGAAAAACTGATTGTAGGCATTCACAGTTTAACATGTGAAACCTTTTGGTTTTTCCTTGTAAAACTATTTAGCCAACAGACAGTGATGAAATGCCTCATTGATGCAATTAGCCACATGATCCCGAGCTTATTGATGCCACATACACTACTCAGTTACACTCATGCATGAGTCATCCACCAGAACTCCAGCCGATGTCAGCTCCGATCACAAGATAATCAACCAATTCAGTGAACTATTTCGACCGACTGCAGTACTTCTATTTTGGGATGAATTCCATATTTTTATCTTTCAGTTATACCAACACATAGCGTATTTTATTTCATAGTTTGTTAGTTTTTGTAGTATTTATAGACCCTTTTATTGTTTTGGAAGGGGTCCTCAAATTTTGTATTAAGACTTGAATCAGAGGTTGCACTACCGTGCTTCTGATATATTTATTTTTATAAAAACTGGACCTAAATTCTGAGTTTTGATAAAGAACGCTTTTACGTGACATGCACTATTTCTTCTTGTGAAAGTATTCCCAAATTAAAAGGTAGTATTTGAATGTGATTCATATCGGAGGAGACCCAAATGCATACGATACTACTATCTGTGTTTTTGCTTCATGCTTTTATGTGAATCAACATTTATCTACTTTGCTATTATTGATATATGTATGTGTTCTTATAGCAATTCTTTGACTTATCACTATTGAATGTTTCAGAGTTGTTATCTTTCATATATATGTGTGTTAGTAATATATAACGATTAGTGTGATAACATTTTAATTATTACTTTTTTCAATTACTTGAACAAATTAATTATCATATGAATGAATATTTTTATTAATGAGTAAGTCATCTTTATGTTTACTTGTCAATAAGAACCATCAAGAATCGCACTAGGAGAAAGACTTCTTGGGATAGATTAGTTACTTTTATATTGTTGCATTTTAGAATATATCATTTATCATCCCCATTAGATACTATAAATCAATCACCTATCCATCCCACTTATATATCATTCAGAAACTGGTCCCATTATATCCAGTCGGAGCCACCACACCAAACGGAAAAGGAGTTGCTTCAAGGTCCGAACTAGGTGGTTTTCCCCAATGTTGATGCAGCAATTTTTGAGGCGTCAATAGAATGATAAACCTCCTTCACCTCCATCATCTCCATCATCCTCTTCTTCTTTTTCTTCTTCTAGTGTAGCATCTGAAATGGATAAGAAACTTAAGAAGTCATCTCTTTTGAAACTTGATGTTAAATGTTACCTGTTTATGATGGTGAAATGAATCTTGAAAAGTTAGATAACTGGATAAAGTGGTTAGAAGTGTATTGTCGCATTCAGAAAATTTCTAAAGATAAAATTAAAATTCAGTTAGCTACACTTAGAATGGAGGGAACTGCTTTAATCTGGTGGGAAAGCAAAACTCAGTTAGATGTTAAGCGTACAAGAAAAGTTATCTCTTCATGGTCTAAGTTTTTGAAAGCTCTTAGGAAACAGTTCTATCCTTTAGGATACATGCAACAAGCTATTATTGATTCGCAGCATCTAAGGCAAGGTAAAGGGTAGAGTGTTCAGGATTTTACTCAGGAGTTCATGAAGAAAGCGTTGGCGCTTGGTATTTCATTGGATACATGAGAAACTTTGTTAAAATACATCGACAGTTTACATTCATATTTGCAGCATACTTTATTAGTGTTTAATCTTGATGATTTTGATGAGGTGTGTGTTCAAGCCATACAAATTGAATAAGGTGGCAGACCATTCAAGTTGTCATCTCAGTCATCCAAAGAGATTGAAAACAGAGAATCCAGAGACAGTAAGGGGAACAGTTCAAAGATAAAGAAAGAAGCAGTCATTCAGAAGGAAAGACCTACTTGTTCTCATTGCCAGAGGATCAGTCATGATGAATCGAAGTGCTAGAAACTTCATCCAAAACTTAAGCCCAAAAAGTTCCTTAAGGCAAAGGATGAAAAGAAGGCTAATGCAGCAATCTAGCAAGACCTTGGTTCACATTCTAGTGATGAACGAAAAATAACTGCCATGGTTAAGACAGGTAAAACTTTTGATACTGGTTCAAGTTCGAAATCTAAAGTATCTTCTTCAAACATCAATCCTCCACATGAGGATAAACAAGTTGAACTCTTCCACATAAGGATCACTACAAGAATAAAAAAATTGACACAATGTTTGACAGTGGATCGCAAGAAAATTTAATATCCGAGCATATAATTAATCAGTTGGGATTGGAAACACATAATCATCCAAGACCATATCCATTAGGTTGGATTAATAAATTAACTCAGATACATGTCACAAAGCAGTGTCGGTTGAAATTTGCAATTACATCTAAGTTCATTGATGAAGTGGAAGTATATGTGGTCCCAGTAGACATTTGTGGAGTTGTGTTAGGGAGTCGTTATCTTTATGATAGAGATGCAGTATTTTATATAAGAGAACATAAATATCACCTAATGAAAGAAGGGGTTGAATTTATTGTGAGGGCACATAAAGTCAAATAAAACTTGGATTTAATTGTTTCAAATCAATTTAGGTAGTTTATAAGTTCAAGTAAGTATATACTCATGGTTATTAAGGAACAACAACAGATTGATTGTTCAAGATGAGAGATTTAGTTTATAGATCAATTGGTTAAGGTGGTTAATTCTTTTCCAACAAATCTTATTCATGAACAGGATAAGAAACATGAGATACATTTAAAGTCCTACAAACATCTTCTTAAAGACAAAATGAATCTCAATTCATTCATTCTACTGAATTATAGAAGCTATCATCATCAGCAGTGTATTGCAGGGAATGGTACATGTGAGCCTAAGCAGAGACTTGGTTCAGATGGTATGTTTATTTTTAGTTTCAGGGGTGCAGGTCAGTATTGGGGAAAGTCAGTGTCACATTTCTTTAGTATTGCATCATCATTTCATGCTTTTAAAAGTAATGAAACCTCTCTTCAAGTGGAGAGGAAGTCTATAATTTTTCATGATAAAGCATTTTCAACAGTAGATTTAAAGTTTCCTTACCAAAGTTTGAAAACTAATGCATTAACTAAAAGTGTAATTAAATGGAAATATCAGTTAATAGACATAGTGATTCAAGTAAATCAAAAATTACTTAGATACTTTCAAAATCAAAATAAGTTGCAACAATCTTTTCATCACAATTGGATGAGTTATGGGCAACAAATTCACTTAGTAATTAGTCAACAGGAAAGTAAATCAAATCAAGTAATTTATGTCCAGTCAGAGTCAAAGGAGTCTTTGAATATTTTAGTTATTCCGGAAAGTAGATTTTTTTCTAAGTAAAAGTAATCTATTAATATGTACAGGAAGATACAAAGAGGACAATGCCTCAACCAAGGTATTGTAGAGTATCAACAAAATCTGGACTGCCCCCACATTGGGGAGACCAGGCCAGTGAGAGCGAAAACCTCAAATATGGCATCACTTCTCAAGTCCAGATCCAACAAAAGAAACAGTAAGATGGTTCCTTGACGATTAGTCCAAATACGAAACCAGAACCCAAGCAACACGAGCAAAAAACAAAAAGACTAGATAATGAACACCTAGGCAGCCACAACCTGCCGATGCGATATTGCGATGTGATCTGAATGCAGTCACATCTCGCTGTATGTGAAGGCCTTGCCCTTTGGTCTCCTCATGCTACGATCTGTTGTTGGGTTCGTGTCATCGCATCGCACATAAGAAGGTGAAAAGGCTCCACCCCTTGGTTTCCACTGATGTGATAATGCGATGCGATCAGATCGCAGTCGCATATCGCTATGAGAAAAGGCCTTTCCCTTTGGTATCCCCATGCTGCAATCCACCGTCGGGTCCACGACACCACATCGCACATATGAAGGTGTGAAGGCTCTACCCCTTGGTTTCTGCCGATGCGATATTGCAATGTGATTTGATCGCAATCGCATATCGCTATATGTTAAGGCCTTGCCCTTTGGTCTCCCCATTCTGCAATCCACCAATATTGCGATGCTATCTAATCACAATCACTTGTTGCTGTTAATTACCACCTGCATCTGAGGGTTGAGCATCCGCATCCGGGAGGTATTCCGGAAAGTAGATTGTTAATACCAATCAGATGTATTGAACAAAGTTCTATAAACACTGTTTTCAAAGATGTTTTTGAATCACTAACTTATGATTCTTCATGGAAAGAATCCAATTGCCATGTTGATAACAGGTTGTTTGTCCATCATCACAAGTTGGCCATACTACGGAAGGAAGAAACAGGTCACCGAGTCATAATGTATCAAGGTCATCATCATCGAATGTGTTGGTACATCATCAGATCAATGTGGAAAGAGATGGAGTTCTACCCTCATCGACTATTTAATTAGTCAAACTTTTGTGGTCCAAAAGCTTTCAAGTGGAGAGGAATGTTCTAGAAGATCCATCGATCCAATTGTACAGAGGTTCAAAGTGTCGTCATCAGTGTTTAAGGGTGTTGATTAGTGTTGTCGTCGCTTCAGTTTAGTGTTGACAGATCGACAAGTGTTGGTTACGATCAGTGTCGTCATTTGCATAGACGCATCATCCGAGTTGTCAACGATGTGTATGGGTTTTCATCATGGCAGAGTTTTTGATAACATCATTTGTCGATGTTATGTATGGTTTGATTATCACTTTGTGACAAAGATGTAATTTCAGATTTTTAATTCTAGACCTTAAAAATCCTAAGACCTACTTCTTAGTCCTAATGACCAAAATCTTATACAAATCCTAAGCCTATACCAAAACCCAAAATCCTATGCTAAAACACCTAACCTAAATCCCTAAACCACTATACATTCATTTTGATGTATAAATACATTGTAAATATGTCTTAATCCAAAATACCCTCAAAACCCATGTTCCACATCAAAATACGTTTTATGTATCTAACCTAAGTTCTATCTACCTATCGCACCCTAGTCCTAGCTCTAAAAAACCCCTTTGCAAACCAAAAAAACATTCAAATAAACCTATGGTATTACCCTCTCGGCCTATTTTATATGAAATGCAATGTTAAACAATACAAATAATATATAAACAGTGGCTACACTACGCAAGGTCTCTAAACCGCAGCGAGCATGTGACCAGTAGTTTGTATAATCGAGTTTCATAAGCCGCGAGATAAAGACCATGACTGTGACCGCAGCAGGAGTATCCACATGTGAACAAGGTTGGTTAACCATAGGTTTAGTGTAACCCCTAGCAGCAAACTGCGCACAGACTGGAACCATCAGGCAGCTGTCACATACGACAATTGCGAAAACGTTGCCAGAACTGCAGGAGATAGCCACTAGGTGGTAGTCGACCACCCCGTTCACATGAACAATCATCAAATCCCACCTAATTAGGAAGATTGTCAATGGTTGCGGTCTAATATAAAGTTTTAAATGGGTTTTCATTGTTTAAAATTAATTTTCAATAATTCAAAGACCATGACTAGGCCTAAGGTGTCCACAAAGGTGGCAGAACTCATCTATTCAAACCCTTCAAGTTAGCTGATCCATTCTAAAAGTGGATAGGAGGAGGTTTTATACATCTGTAGGCCTATAAAGGCAGATTTTTCCTTTGAAGAAAGGAGGATAGTTTTTATAGTTTTGTGTGCAGGTTCTCGAGAAAGATAGGTTGTTTTGTTTTCAGGATATCGGGAGAACCGGGAATTGGATTAAGGAACCATAAGTGGCGTTGGAAAGATGGTTCAAAGAGATTTCTATGGATAGGGGTCAGAATTGCCTGTGAGAAATTTCAGTCTAAATAAATCACTGTGTAAACCACTTCTTCTTCTTCATTCCTAATAAAAATGGTTGCCCATCTTAAAAGCGGACCCAGAGATGTAGTCCATCAGGGAAGAACTCTGTAATCAATATCGTTGTCTTGTATATCTATGTTTTGTTGTTTTAATTTCAGTTTTGCATCTTTCTTATGGTTTATCAGCTGTCGTAAAGTGTTCTGCTTCAATAATCTTCCTCGTTTTCCGTGCTTATGGTTTTCATTCAATTCACTATGGCTAATCAACTCTACATCAATAATTAATATATGATAATATCAGATCACTTAGATAGATCTTTCTCATAAGGTATTGTGTGCATCAAAGGGATATCATATGCCAAAGTTATGACCCCAAGAAGTTGATGTACCAATTTACCTAAGTGAGGCCCATAGTTTTGGTGCTTCATCTCCTGGGGTTAGGTTTTTGGATGTTTAGGGTTTTCCATTGTTTCTAAATAATAAATAGGCCTTTGAGCCTCATTGTAACATAGTTCAGAGGCATGTATCCACCACATCTCTCCTCATAGATAAGCTACCATTGCCCCTTTCCTTTCTTTTTGTAAGCATATTTCAGTATTTGACATTAATGAAATGAAGTGTTATTTATGTTGCATTTTTGTATTTATGGTTATATCTGTAATTTTTTGTGTTCTTGTTTAAGTTCAGATCATTGAAGGTAACAAAATAGTGCAAAATTAGATTTTCTACCAATGCTTATTTTATTTATGAAGTAGAACTAGATTTGGTTCCCCTTGATGCATGGGAGACGTGTTTGGGAGACCCTACATGTAAATGTGAGATTCAATATTCATGTGAATATCCAACCAATATTGGCTCTTCAAGGATGAAAATTTGTTCATCATCAACATGCACAAAGGAAAACCAAACAATTTGTTGATGAGTACCAACTAAGCCAAGAAATTGATTAGTTCCAACAAGAATTATGTTTTATTGTTTTTTAAGAGAAAATCAATATGTAGAAGAGTTAGTAAGGGTAAAGGCATCCCTCGAGGAGTTTAATAAGAAACAAAAACAAAAACTGGAATAGTTGCTACAGGCATATAGGGATGTGCTCCAAGAGCCTAAAGGGTTACCACCTAAGAGGGACATGGAGGACAAGATCGAACTATTGTCAAACTCCACATTTCCAAACATTGGGTTGTATAGGAAATCAATTATAGAAAAATATGAGGTGAAGAAATAGTTGCAACAGTTACTAGAACAGGGTGTCATTTAACCAAGTACATCATCATGTGGGTCACCCATCATCATTGTTCCAAATAAGGATGGGACTTGGTGGATGTGCATATATTAAAGGGAATTGAATAAATTCACGCTCAAGAATAGGTACCCCCTTCCTAGGATAGATGATATTCTAGATCAGTTATAATAGGCAGATACTTCACCAACCTAGACTGAAATTCTAGATATCACTAGGTTTGAGTCATAGAAGGATATACATGGAATACCACCTTCAAAACAAAACAAGTTTTGTATGAGTGGTTATTCATGCCATTTGGCCTATGCAATGTACCAGATACATTTATGAGATTGATGAATGATGTATTGCACCATTTTATAGATTCATATGTTATTCTCTATTTTGATGATATATTGGTATATATTTATACTTGGAAGGAGAACATATCACATTTGAAGAAGGTGTTGGAGACACTAAATAAGTTCCAGCTACTAGCAAATTTCAAGAAGTGTGATTTTGCATAACAATATTTGGTGTATCTAGGGTATGTGATAATTGGAGGAGAGTTGAAGATAGATCCTGCCAAGATGGAGGCCATCATGAAATTCTTGGTGCTTACTAATTTTTTTGAGTTTAGGAGCTTCATTGGGGTGGCACAATACCTAAGGAAATTGGTAGCCTCATTTTCAATAGTAGCAACAATGCTCCATTCCATAACAACAACTGTCAAGAGTGTCTAGTGCGGAAAGGGTCAACAGAGGGCTTTCAAGGAGCTAAATAAGAAGATCAATCAAGCACCAGTTCTGGAATTACCAAACTTGCAAAAACCCTTTAAACTGGATACATATTTAAGAAAGTATGTTATGGGAGTGGTCTTGATGTAGGGAGGATGACATGGATGCTACAAACTTGAAGTATTTCATGGAGAAGTTCTTAACTACCCTACCTATGACATGGAGCTCTATGACCTGGTGCAATTTGTGAAGAAGTGGAGGAACTATATGATGGGAAAGGAGACAACAATCCACATAGATCACCATCTTCTACAACACTTGCAGGCTCAGAGTAAGCTACAAGAGACCAGACATGAAAAGTGGAAGGGGTTTCTACAACAATTTCATTTAATGATTAAGTAAAAGAAGCGAATAAAAAACAAGTCGATCGAAATGATTTCAAGGCAACCTAAACTAAAGATCATAAATTTTTTAACACTTATGCACATGGATCCATTCACTCATGAAGCATACAGAGAAGCATATTCAAAGGATGAGGACTTCCAAGAAGTGTTTCAGCAGTTCCAGAGTGAAAGTCATGTGCATGATGGTGACAACATTTTTGACTACCATCTCCAAGATGGGTTACTCTACATTCTGGATAAGCTATGTGTTCCTAAAGTGAGTAATTGTAGCTTATTAGAGAGGCTCACACCTCTGAGGTTGTAGGGAACTTCGGTGTAGGGAAGGTTGTGACCAACTTGCATAAGTATGTACATTGGCCCAAGATGAAACAATAGGTAGTTAGTTTCATAAGAGGATGCACACTTTATTATACCAGTAAACTAGGTAACAGGAAACATGGTTTATATCATCTCTTACCTATACCCACTCATCCTTTGGAAAGAATTTCCATGGAATTTGTGGGAGGTTTACCAACAAATAGGAAGGGACATAACTACATGCTCATGGTAGTTGACAGGTTCAACAAGATGTGTGTTCTGATGCTCTATAAGAAGAGCATTAGTGGGAAAGAAGTAGAAAACTTGTTCTTTGGACAAGTCTAGGTGCACTTTGGGATACCAAGGAGTGTCCTTTTAGATAGGGACATAAAATTTCTTAGTGCATTCTGGATTACATTGTGGGAGAAGATGGCCACAAAGTTAAAGATATCTACATCATTCCATCCATAGACAGATGGGAAGACAAAAGTACTCAACATGAATTTGGTGCAACTTCTAAGCGGATATAACCAGAAGTATTCGAAGACTTGGGATGAAAATATGGTATATATACAACATTATTACAATAGAGTAGTCTGCACTTCTACAGGAAATTCCCCAATTAAAACTTTTTTTGGATACTTTTTGCCTTCACCTTTGGACATTACATATGGTAATAAAGGAGAAGCGAGGGAAGATCTTACAAGAGATTCCTTGAGGGCTGAATATTTTATAGAAAATATCAGGTAGATCAATGTAAAGCTACAAGAGACATTGTAAAAGTCATAGGATAAATATAAGGCCATGAATGATTGGATTAGAACAGAGAAATTGTTCAAGGTGGGAGACAGAGTATGGCTACAGTTGAACAAGGAGAGGCTATAGGGGCTTGGTAAGAAATAAAGGCTCTAAGGTATGGTCCTTTTGAGATACTAGAAAATATGGGTGAATTCATATCATCTCATTTTACCACCATATATATGCATTTACTCAATTGCAAATGTTAAAAATCTAAAACTATAGGAGCCTTCCATGCTAGAACAGGAAGAGGAACAAGTCCTACCTTATGTGGAGGATTTGGAACCAGATTCTTATGCAGATTTGATGGAAGATACAATTTTTCAAAAGAATTATAGAACTAAAAGACAAGGGAAGCATGGCCTTTTTCATATTTGGTTGAAAGGACAACTTCCAAGTAAATCTAAATGGTACACCAGAGAGAAGGTGGAGGAAAATTTTCCTCACCACATTTAGTATAAGTTTTGGGGACCAAAATCCTTCCAAAATAGGGAGGTGTGATCTATATTGTATCATTATATTTTTTTCATCCTCTCTATGCTTTTAGAGTGGAAAATGTAGAGGAATCAAATCTCAGGACCATTTTTACTGGTGGGAGCCAATTTGGAAAATTGGGGTCTAAAACCTTCCAGGAACATTTTGAGGAATTAAACAATTTTTTTGGGGGGTAAGACTTGTCCAGTTTAGTGCCACACCCTTGTTTACTATTATACACACAAACACCTTCCCAGCAATGCAAGAATCACATCAATCGGAGTTTGTATGCGAAAGTTATTCCACTCAGAAGTTGAACTTCATGTTTTCACCACCATAATTAGAGAGGATGCCATGTGATTATGATATAAAAGACTCTAGAATATTCTACATTATAGCTCTAGTTAAGATTTGAGGAATCCAAACCTAACCACTAGTAGGCTATCGGTTTGTGTTATAACCGGGCCACTAGGAGGAAAAGGGGTCCCATTCTTTTGAGTACATTTGTTCCATAGTTGAGAACAAATAACCAATAGGGTATAAGATTGAGCACATAGATAGGATTTGTGCAATGTAGTAGCTGACAGGCCAAAGGCCATACTTCTTTGTATTCATAGCCATATTTCCATTCATAGAAACAGAGCGAAGAGACCTAACCTTCCAGCTGGGTTTTTGTCCCGAAAGGGTTCCCTAGGTCATATATTGTGTCAAATGTGTGTGAGACCTTTTATTTTTCCATTCCCTATTTTCTAAATAATTTTCATTCGCATGCATATGCTATTAACATTAATTTACATATCTATAAATCTAAAAGATATAAAACTGTAATAGTGTATAATTTCATATTTTAAGTATAATTTTATTAGATATACTGTGACGAACTATACAGTGGAATATCCATGGAAGTTTATAGATCAATGGGGTATTCAACATGTTTTCTAGGTCAAATGGTGCAACAAGTCATGCTTCAATGTGTTCCAGTCTACCATCCATATCTTTCATTTGGAGCTACATCTCATCTAGCATGAGTACTATTTTATACTTGTCATGATTATGATCCATGAACACCTTGTCTAATAGCATCATGATTTGCTACTAAAGGTCTATAGTTTGTGGTATTGGTTATGTCTTCCTCTAGTATGCCTTGTGTCTAGAACACATCAACCTTTGAGACAATTTTAGAAATTTGAAAGACATTATCTCTCTTTTTCCACTTCTTATCTAGCCTCATGAAGCTCATGTTGAATATCAATAGGAAATTGAGCTCAAAAAGGTCAAGACATGTTTGAGTAACTCTGTGCATTGTATTTTTCATGAAGAGAAATCATGAATATATGCAAAGAGAGGGTGACTATTGGAATTTGTATTTCAATGTCTCTTCTTCTTCTTCATTTTCCTATTTACAATATTTATAAGAATTTCCTCATCCCAAATATTAGGTGTCAACATTCAACCCCCTTAATCTATGTTAAACATACACCAAATTAATAAGGAACAAATAATATAAATGTGAATTCATATTATTCACAATGATATACAATTTCATACAATTCTAGTGGCCCTTGGTATCATATTCCAAGTGGTCTCTTGGAATCCAATGATCTTTCACAATCCACATCATAACCCTTAGTAGATTAGGTGTCCAACATCCCCCCCTCCCTTAATTTGAAGGGGTATATACGAGTCCGAGAAGAGAGATCTAATACAAAATAAAAAAATGCATGATAGAAATAAGTTGAATGTGCTCTGTGATATGATTACATAAGGTGGGATAAATCGAGGTCTCAACCAGTGATGGTTTAAGGATGACCACCAAAACTGGAATTCTTAGTGAAAATCCTAGAACTCTTCCAAATCTTGCAAGAAGATGAAGCCTTCTGCTAGAGGAATTTTTCCCTACTATTTTTAAAAGGGAAACCATTGGGGTCTTAACCTAGAACATGTAGTATGATTCCCATAACTCTTCCAAATTTGGAAAGAAGTTGAAGTCTTTTGGCTAGATGAATTACTCCTTAGTTCTTTAAAGAGGGATTCCTTCAGCATAGAAAAAGGGACATCTTCAACCTGCAGTGGTTTAAGGAAGGTCACCAACCAAATGCACATTTAGCAGCTTCTTTGTCTCTGGCTACAACTCTGAATCAAGGTATGGTTGTCTTTAGTTGTAGGCTTATGCAACAGGTCCAGGTCATGGCTTAGGCTCACTTGATTTACCTTTGAAACTTGTAGATGACCATCAATCCCCCCATTAGATACAAGGTAAGAAGATAGAGAAAACTCAACTACAAGACTTTTCAAAACTCAAGAACAAATTTTTTGATACGAGATAAATATCTTATTAGTTGTTAAAGCCCATTTCCAAGAAGTGATCCATCCAAGATGAATATGTGTTCTTGCAAGGGACTTATTTTTGAAGCATTTTTTTGAATAATGAGTGTGCTGACCACAATTCTTGCATAGGTGAAGATCAAAACAATGATATTTCACATGGCCAACTTGGTCACAATGTTTGAATTTCAGAATCTGTTGTGAATGTGGAGGAGGAGTAGAAATAGGTGAAAAACCATCCTAAATAAATCCAACACTCTAAAATTTGATGGGCTTCAGTAGTCTGGAGTATGAAAGGATGCCACCTTATCATATCCAAGACATGTTTTGTGTTTGTCGTTGAAAAGCTCTTTCCGAGGTCTGATGATTGCCTTGGGAAGTGTAGGTTGAATTTCCACACTTGCATGCAGATCTGCTTCTGAAATGGGCACATGATGGGAGTCAACCTCAATGTTACTAATTTTATCACTTGTTGGGTGTTGATGGGTGTATGTTTTAACCTCAAATAGAGGATTTTTTTGAACAAAAACAAGTTCAGAATGATGACTACATTGTTTTAGCTAATCCTCTTAACCATGATTTACTTATTTAACCATGATTTACTGACTTAGGAAATAAATAAAAAGTCATGATAGTCTAAGTGTGCCTTAAGGAAATTGATAATTCTTATGATTAATTGAGTTGCAAATGTTGTAATAACTGGTGTGCAAGAAGCAACAAACATGATTCAACCCGTTGGGATCAACGATGAGTGATCAAATTCGGACTCCCCTAGCCCCTCCAACAGTTAACCACAGGGGAGGGTCTGAAAATTTGTTTCCCCTTTTCTCTTATGTGACGTGGCCGCCCCTCATGTGTTTCACACCCCCCCGTCTAAAACCGTTTGCCACTCCTACCCCCCTCCAAAAGCTGCCCATCTCCCGCCAACGTTTATTTACACCCATCACGTCATTTCCCCACTACACCTTCCTTCCACACTCACATGTCAACTATTTCCACTAATCATGTGCCTCCACGATATCTCCCACCTCCATATCACCTCACGCCTCCACGTCATATGTTCGTTTCATGGTCAGGTAAAACTATGTTTTTTCCCTATACAACACAGTAATTTAAAACATGGTTTAAAAACAACTGCAAATGAATTTTAAAAACATGAAAGAGGTTTTGGTTTATACCATCCTCATGTACAAACCCCTCTCTCAGTTTTCTAATAACTATTATGGTTTTGGATATTCATATGAATCTTTGTAGGCATATTTTCCCAAATTTTCTTGTTTTTAGCCAGTGTTTTCAAATGCGGTTTCCAGTCAGGTAGAAATCAATTTTCAAAAATGGAAATCCATTTTTATTGCTATCATCAACATTTACAAAAACATCTCTCAATTTTCTAACAACTATTATGGTTAGAGATATACAAAGGAATCCATGGACCCTATTTTCAGAATTTCGGGAGGAAAAAACTCATGGATAGTTAGTGACTTGGATGCCACCTCATCAAATAATAGTTTATATCAAATTCAAATTGTTGTTCCTTATCACCAGGAATATTCAAAAATAGTTCCAAGTAGATTCATTAGTTTTGAATGTCCTATAGTTTAGTCCTATTTTTGTAATACAATTTTCAGATATCTATAATGAATCTTGATATTTTCTATCAAGATATTTTGTGAAGAATTTATATAAATACTTCATCAATTGAAGTAATAGATGTTGGGACTTGTACTTAGAAAGACTACCATTATTGTAAATTTGATCATTGAGATTTAGTGGCCATTTCCATTAATAGAAATAAGTTGTTTCAGGATTCCTATTTCATATCTATGTGGTGAACTGCTTCTTACTGTGATTAGTTCTCTCTGTTTTTCATATGTGTTTTCTAATTTGAATTATTCAATAGAAAGTTGAAGAACATAATTTGTTCTGATGTAAACTCTGATTCTAGCTATGAATACCTTCAATGTTTCTACTAAAGTTAAGAAATAGAATTCTTAATTTTTCTCTGCTTAATGGACACTTAATCATTTCTTCCTTCTCCATCTCATAAACTACAAGGATCATGTAGTAGGCCTACCTTGCCTTGTTTAACTTAAGCTTGATATTTCTACAAATTGATCACCCTAAGAATCTTTGACTCCATTTCCCAAATGGCTTTTCCCTTGTTGTTCCAACCAAACCAATTCATAGACCAAACCTAGAACTTTCACAACTAGCCTAAAACCCTGCCCAGTAAACAAATTTAAATATGAAAGAGAGATCCCTCTCTAAAGCTAGGATGGCTAGATCCCAACTTCCAAAGTGGTTTTATGGTTACCTCTGCAATTATTTCCTAGCCTTATTAAATTACAGAGTGATGACATAGTGGTGACCATACTGGGGATGAACATTTCATGTTCCTCACAAAAGTGTATCAAGTTCCAAATCTTATTATTGATGGTGGGCAGTGATCAGCCACAAGAAGGTTGAATAATTCACCTAGCGACTCCATGTCCAAAGTATTTAGAGTTTCAAATTTTTCAGGGTGACTCCACGGTCAAATAATCCATATTTTAGAGCATGAATGGTGACTCCACTACATGTTGATCAAATTTCTTACTAAACGAGATAACGGGGTATGTGGAAAATCCTCTATCTTGTGAAGTTTTAAAAGAATTCAAAGATAAGTTAGCATATTTTCAAATTGATGAAGTTTTTTCAACGACTGTGTTTCATTGTTTTAAATCAACCAAATTCCTAAAAGTAAAATTTGTTTTCTTGAGTTAGTTGTTGAAAGATTTGAGAAGGGTATTGAACTCTTGGATTTTCAGATTCAGTACTATAGTTTCCAAGATCCTAAATAGTTCTTTGAAAATCTTCCTTCACCAAAACAAGAGGAGATTGTACTACCTTTTGATTTGCAGATTGATGAAAGTTTTTTTTTGGAGCACAAGACTGAAACTGTACAGTTGAAATCAGGGTTTAACCTTGAGGATACAACTAAAACTACATGCCCTTATTGATCATGTAGCAAACTACATGGAGGTTCTTTTCAGCTTAAGTATTCAACCATGTTTTCACTGGAACGACTAGATCCATCATCAGTTGCCATTACATATTATAGCTTATATTATGTGGACAAGTAGTCAAGTTGTCCACTTGATTTTGCTAACAAGTAGTCAAGTTGTCCAATTGAAAATGCTAACAAGCAGTCAAGTAGTTTACTTATTACAACAACTACTTGACTGGCTTCATTGGCTTTTTTGTATTATTTGATTCAACATGATTTTTAGCAGTGTAGGGTAGGTAGCTACGTGTAAATAAGATCAGTACCCTGAGCATATTTTCCAAGCATTATTTTCAGTTTCAGATAGCAGTAAAAGTTTCAGTGCAGTTTGTATTTCAACCTTCAATTTGCATAATGGTTTTGATTTTAGTTTGAGAGTTTTTTAGTCGCAGAGATTTTATGGCAGAACAGGTTGCAGATTTGGGATCAGCCCAATGGATCAAGCTACTAGTCTACGGTGTTCTTGGCACCTCACAAGGAGGATACCATCCATATTGGATCCATTGTTAGGGTCCTATAAATTTTATAGGATGAGTTATTATTTTATCTCATTATTTGGGTTTGAAAGATGTAAATAATGTTTCATTTCTAAGGAGGATACCATCCATATTGGATCCACTGTTAGGGTCCTATAAATTTTATAGGATGAGTTATTATTTTATCTCAATATTTGGGTTTGAAAGATGTAAATAATGTTTCATTTCTAAAATTATTTCCACGAAAAAAAATTAGCAGTAATCACATTCTTTAATTGTGTTTTACTGACTTAGGAAATAAATAAAAGGCATGCTAGTCTAAGTTCACCTTAAGGAAATTGATCATGCTTATGGTTAAATGAATTGTAAATATTTTAATAACTGGTGTGCAAGAAGCAACGACCATGATTCAAGCCACCGAGATCGACGAAAAGTGATCAAATTCGGACCCCCCAACCCCTTTGATAGTTAACCATAGGGGGTTTCCCCTTTTCTCTCTTATGTGACATGGTCACCCCTCATGTGTTTCTCAACCCCCCCCTGCCTAAAACCATTTACCACTCCTAACCCCCTCCGAAAACCACCCATCTCCTACCAACGTTTATTTACCCATATCGTGTCATTTCCCTGCCATGTCTCTACTCCCACACCTTCCTTCCACAATCACACGTAAACTATTTCCACCAACCATTTGCCTCCACATTATCTCCCACCTCCATATCACCTCCCGCCCCTACATCATATGTTCGTTTCATGGTTAGTTAAAACTATGTTTTTTCCCTATACAACACAGTAATTTAAAACACGGTTTAAACACAACTAAGAACAAATAGAGGTTTTGATTTATAGCATCCTCATGTACAAAAACCTCTCTCAATTTGATAATATATATTATGGTTTGGAAGATTAGGATGAATCTTTGCAAGCATATTTTCCCGAATTTCCCTGTTTTTAGACAGTGTTTTGAAATGAGGTTTTCGAGCATGTGGAAACTAATTTAAAAAAAAAAAGTTTCTAACAACATCATTTACAAAAACCTCTCTCAATTTTCTAAGAACTATTATGGTTTTCGACATACAAAGGGATCACTAGACCCTATTTTTCAGAATTTCGGGAGGGAAAAGCTCATGGACAGTTAGTGACTTGGATGCCACCTCATCAAATAAGAGTTTCTATCAAATTAAAATTGTCCTTATCACCAGAAATCCTCAAATATAGTTCTAAGTAGATTCATTAGTTTTGAATGTCCTATAGTTTAGTCCTATTTTTGTAATACAGTTTTTAGATATTTGTAATGAATCTTGATATTTTCTATCAAGATATTTGGTGAATAATTTGTATAAATAATTCATCAATTGAGATGTAGTAGTCATTTGCATTAATAGAAGCAAGTTGTTTTAGGATTCCTATGTCATATCTATGTGGTGAAGTGCTTCTTACTATAATCAGTTTTCTCTGTTTTTCATGTGTTTTCTAATCTTAATTATTGAATAGAAAGTTGAAGAACAAAATTTGTTTTAATGTACACTCTGATTTTGTCTTTGAATAATTTCAATGTTTTATACTAAATTAAATCAATAGAATCCTTAATTTATCTCTGTTTAATGGACACTTAATCATTTTTTCCTTCTCCTTCTCATAAACTACAAGGATCTAACAGTATGCCTACCTTACCCTGTTTCACTTAAGCTTGGTATTTTTGCAAATTGATCACCCTAAGCCTCTTTGACTCCATTTCCCAAATGGCTTTTCCTTTGTTTTTCTAACCAAGCCTGTAACTTTCACAACAAGCCTAAAACCCTACCCAGTAAACAAATCTAAATCTGAAAGAGAGACCCCTCTCTGAAGTTGGGAGGGCTAGATCCCAGCTTCCAAAGTGGTTTTATGGTTACCTCTACAATTATCTCCTAGCCTTATTAGATTATAGAGTGATAAAATAGTGGTTACCATACTAGGAACGAACATTTCATGTTCCTCAAAAAAGTATATCAAGTTCCAGATATTATTATTAATGGTGGATAGTGATCAGACACAACAAGGCTAAATAATTCATCTAACAACTCCATGTTCAAAGTATCCAGAGCTTCAAAGTTTTTAGGCTGACTCCATTGTCAAAGAATCCATATTTTAGAGCATTCATGGTGACTCCACTACACGTTGATCAGATTTCTTGCTAAACAAGATGATAGGGTATGTGGAAAATCCTCTATCTTGTGAAGTTTTAAAAGAATTCAAGGATAAGTTAGCAGATTTTCAAATTGATGAAGTTTTTTAAATAGCCATGTTTCATTGTTTGAAATCAAGCAAATTTTCTCCTAAAATTAAAATTTGTTTTCTTGAGTTAGTTGCTGAAATATTTGAGAAGGGTATTGAACTCTTGGATTTTCAGATTCAGACCTATAGTTTCCAAGATCCTAAATAGTTCTGTGAAAATATTCCTTTTCCAAAACAAGAGGAGATTATACTACCTTTTGATTTGTATGTTGATGAAAGTTTTATTTCAATCAGCACAAGACTGAAACTGTATAGTTAAAATTAGGGTTTAATCTTGAGGATACAATTGAAAAAATCATCCATGCTCAACTGATCACTGAAGGCCTAGAGGGTAAACTAATAGATCATACCTTTATTGATCTTGTAGAAAACTACATGGAGGTTCATTTCAGCTTAACTATTCAACAATGTTTTCACTGTAAAGATCAGATCCAACATTAGTTGCCATTACATATTATAGCTTCTATTATGTGGACAAGCAGTCAAGTTGTCCACTTGATTTTGCTAACAATTAGTCAAGTTGTCCACTTGAAGATGCTAACAAGAACTCAAGCAATCCACTTATTACATCAGCTACTTGACTGGCTTCGTTGACATTTTTGTATTATTTGATTCAACATGATTTTCAGTAGTGTAGGGTAGGTAGTTGCATGTAAATAAATTCAGTACCCTGAGCATCATTTTCAAGCATTCTTTTCAGTTTCAGATAGTAGAACAACTTTTAGTTTAGTGTGTATTTCATATTTCTGTTTGCATAATGGTTTTGATTTTAGTTTGATAGTTTTTCAATCACATAAATTTTATGGCAGAATAGGTTGCAGATTTTGGATCAACCCAATGGATCAAGCTACTAGTCTACAATGTTCTTGGCACCTCACGGGCAGCATGTCATCCCCATTGGAGCCACTGTTAGGTTCCTATAAATTTTATAGGATGATTTATTGTTTTACCTAATTATTTGGGTTTGAGAGATGTAATAATGATTTGTTTCTAAAATTATTTCCATGAAAAAAAAGTAGCAGTAATCACATTCTTTAATCATGATTTACCGACGTACGAAATAAATAAAAAGGCATGATAGTCTAAGTGCGCCTTAAGCCAATTGATCATGGTTATGATTAATTGAATTTTAAATATTGTAATAACTTGTGCGCAAGAAGCAATGACCATGATTCAACCCAACGGGATCAACGACGAGTGATTAAATTCGGACCACCCCAGCCCCTCCGACAATTAACCATAGGGGAATGGGTCCAAAACATTATTTCCCCTTTTCTCTCTTATGTGACTTGGCCACCCCTCATGTGTTTCTCACTCCCGACCCGCCCCCCTCCCCTGGCCTAAAACCATTTACCATTCCTACCCCCCTTGTTATGAAACCAGCTCACAAAAAGAAAGACAAGAGAGATAAACGCCTTGGAATTCAGCCTCTTCGAGGGGCCAACATCCTTTACATTCCATAAATGAACAATTCTTCAATAATACAAATGACATGACCTCCTTTCTATATATAGGAGTCTAAGGGGTCATAATATAATCAGAGCTGACATAACAATAGTAATGTAAGGGCACAATAATAACAATAGTGGGCTTCTATGGGGCACAATAGTAACAATATTGGGACTACATGGGTACAACAATATAATAAGGGGGTTGTACTAATAACAATAAGGGGTTACACCAGTAGTATAGGGGCCTAACATGCCCCTCTCCTTCAAAAAGTGTTGTCCTTAACGCTTGAGTAGTTCTTGATGATTTTGTATAAAATTCTTGTCCTCCCATGTGGAATATTCAATGGGTAAGTTCTTCCACTTGATGAGATACACTGAAATTGATCAATTTCGTAGTTGTCGGGTTCTTGTTTCTATGACTGCTCTAGGTTCCAATAAGATTTTTCCTTCCTCTTCAAGTTCTGTCAATATTGTTTGAATTGGGATCTTTTGCAAATTTTGAATGAGTGGCCACACTTCTTCATCCTTCTTCCATTCATCCCTTACTTTGTTTATCCAAACTGGTTGGATAATAGAAATAGCACAAAACAATGCTTCGACATCTTCATCCTTTCTTGAGAGTGCATCTAAAACAAAATTTTGCTTCCTTTTTCTATAGATGATGTCAAAGTCATAACCCAACATATTTGTGACCCATTTTTTCTGTTCTTCTAATGATAATAGTTGTTCTAAAAAGTATTTAAGACTATCATGATCCATTTTCACCTTGAAGTGTCTTCCCATTCGGTAAGGTCACCATTTCTTAAGTGCATGTAGTATTGCCAACATTTCCTTCTTATAAATATCTTGTTTGAGATGTAGTAGTAAAAATACCCAATCACCTACATCAAAACATTTTCACTATAATGTTGATCTACCTGTTGTTTCATTCGATTTTGCACCAAAGTGGCGTTATCCTTTAAATGTTGGAGAACTTGTTGTTGATGCTCGATGTGATCTTTCACTGCTTGAACCTTTTTCTTCTTGATATGTCCTTCTATCTTGAGAGTTTGAGGGGTGGTAATTTCTTCCAATGCTTACAAGATATGGTTGAATTCATTTCTTGATGCTCGATGTGATCTTTCTCTTCTTGAACATTTTTCTTTTCTTGATATGTCCTTCTATCTAGATAGTTTGAGGAGTGGTAATTTTGGCCAATGCATTACAATATATGATTGGATTCATTTCTTCTTTCTTGATGTGATATTTCACTTCTTGAACCTTTTTCTTCTTGATATGTCCTTCTATCTTGAGAGTTTGAGGAGTGGTAATTCTTGTAAATGCTTTACAAGATATGATTGGATTCATTTCTTCTTTCTCTGGGGTTGGGTCTTGGCATATATCCTCTGCTTTTGATTTTTCTTGATCCTTTTCTTCCTCTTCTTCATACCCTATGTAAAATAATTTCTTCTTAGCACACTTATGACCTTTAGTGCATTTGCTATCACAATTGTAACAAAGCCATTTTTCTCTTTTTTCTTCCAATTGTT
>APFE031546538.1:84639-118058 GCA_000404065.3 Pinus taeda | reverse complement strand
GGGGGGAACCATCATAAGAAATGACGGTGTACCATGAAAAGCATTTAGTGCACATAATCCCACTCAACCGAATATGATGATTGCGGTACGCCATAATCATATTTTTTTAAAATGTTGGGATGTGGATTCATATGCACTAGGTCATATTGGCCATCCTCCCCACATGCTGCATTTAATTTTCAAAACACACCTATGTACCACCTTAACTTGCCATGATATGCGAACATACCAGTACTAGATTTGCCATTACTCCCATACATACCAGTACTGTTTGTCCCATCTTTCCCAAATCAGCCATGACATTATTTCAACCTCCAATGGTTTGGAGGCCTGTCACTCTCCCCTGCCAACCAACTACAGTCGACGTGTTGTTTCTGCCTTCGCAAAAATGGGTGGCCGATCAATTCGACATGAACCTGAGAGCACAAGGGAAGTTCAGAGTAATCGGGAGGTATGGCATATTTTTTTAGAACGCGGGATGGGATGTGTATTTTGACAGGTTGAGGGGATTTGATGAAGAATTGATAGTGGAATTCGCACTGAACTTGGAGGAAGAAGTCTCGTGGGTTCGCGGAGTGGTGATCCCCATAACAGAAGAAATCATTGTGGAAGTCACTGGGCTTCTGCAAGTTGGGGAACGATGGTTTGTGAGGAGAACTCCCCTTCCGGAATTCCCAGAGGCCTTCCTTCAAGACGGAGAGAGTATAGAACAGAAAGGCAGGGGGTATGACAGAAATTCTCTACCATATTCGTGGGGAGAAGTAGCAGAATTCGTCATCAAATATATGACATGTGAGGGTATATACTCCACAATCTTTAGATATCACCTCCGCATATTAGCCCATTTGCGATTTCCATGGGAAGAGGCTTTCTCCATGAATGTGCCCTACTTCCTGCTAAGGAGCCTTCATCTAATGTCGCATTTGGCTTAGGGGGCTCGACAGGTACTGGCGGTCATCACTCATCACGAGTTGGTGTGGCTGCTGATAATGAACACCACTGGACAGATTCTGATTCTGTGGGAGGTGTTCCAAGACTCCACGGGGGTAGAAGAACCCGAAGCTATGGAGGACGATCTATGTCGAGGATGATTATGTCTATCAGGAGGAACCAAAGGAAATGGATATGGAAACAGAGGAATTGGGGGATGAGGTAGCTCCCCAGGACCAAGCAGAAAATATGGAGACAATGGCAGACATAGGGGCTGATGCAGAAAGGCCTGCTAGTACCACGAATGAGGCTATACCACAAGAACCAGCTTCACCCGTGGAACTAGCAGGACAAGAGGATGCTACGGCAGTCACGAGAGCAGACCCACAGCAGGCTAGCATGGGCGAAGCAGTTGATATGGTGACTGAAGGAACCCCACAGGGACCTCCTACCGCCATGGAAATAATGCAGGAGGACAATCCAGTTGAAGAGGAGGTTGTGACCACTCTGGCCATGGAACTCAGAGAAGAGGAAGGACAAAGACAAGAAGGGTCCAGAGTTGAGGAAACTGTGGGACCCATCGAGGAAGCAGTAGAAGAGTCAGGGCGGGAGGTTGACACTGTACCACAAGAACCAGTGTCAACTTCGGGGCCAATTGTAGAAGATTCACCCCAGTCCCCTTTCTCTGCCTCGATTTCGAGAGGAGCGAGGGTGACTCATTCCCCTCGATGGGGAGAAAAAGAAGATTTTGTAATCCTGGTGGCTCTGAATCTGTTATAGAGGCCACAAACTTAGAGATTAGAAGCCACTCACGTGATGGGTGCCTTGGAGCAGGAGAGGAGAGAAGACATTTTGGAGGCTAGAGAATTGGGAGGAATTCCAGCAAACACAGTAGCAAGAAATGTCTCACTAGCACATCACCAGTCACGGTGCGTGTGCATGAAGAGGAGATTATTGTTGGCAAAGAGGAGGGACCAAGTGAAATGCTCCCGACGACTGAGCCAACGATGCAACCAGGTGAGGGGGCTATTGAGCACGAAGAGAGAGCAAGGGAGGAAAATCCCCCAGTCAACACGCAAAAGATGTTTTGAGGCATTTGCCTCCGATGGAGGAAATATTGGTTAAGCAAGAGTGGATAAAGCTATGTGAACAACGAAGGCTCCCGATGAAACAAAAGTATCAACGCAGTTTAAGGAAACAATGCAGCTCAAAATGGAAGTGAGGAAGCTGAGAAAGAAGGTGAACAAAATGCAAAAATAGTTAAGGAAGAACAAACGACAAGCCAGAAAGGCCAAAACTATCCGAGTTGACATAGAAACCCAAGCAGACCAGATAGTCATGACCTCTGTCGACACTCAAACAAACCCAATTGACCAATTGTTTGAAGATCGAGAGTATGCCCTAACAGGTGAAATTCAGTCATGGAAATCTACTGCAGCCCAATATAAAAATGAGATCAGAAGGAGTGAGAAAAGGTCCTCCACAAAATTTTTTGGATATATGGAGCATACGGATGTGATAAGGTTACAACATACAAAACAGCAACTCAAGATAGAGCAGCTGGAAAAGAAAGGGGTAGAGCTGAAGGTCCGACAAGGAGTAGATGTTTGAGTTAGTGCAAGAGGTTATGGCATGTCGTCCCCCTGCTTCTTGTTATTCCTTATTTTTGCATGAACGTTTCCTTTTATTCTACATGGAAAATATTAAGAATGAGGTCAGCTATGAAATGGAGGACAGTGTGCAATTCCTCCAGATTTTGAGGAGTCACAATGTACAAACACAACATCTGATGTGTGAATTGTACTTGCACGGGTACTTACTACGACTGGACAGGGATTTTAACCTGGTCCTATATGTGGGGGAAATTCATTTGAGGGCCCTCACCTCTTACACTTTTAATCAGATTCATTGGTAGAACGCTAGTAACACTTTTGAATCTAATCAAGTTACTAAGCCATTTATAGTAAGAGGGGAGCATGAGAGGTCAAACACAATGTTCAACAAGCACAAGACCTTTCTAGGGATTGGGGAAAACATAGATAGAATGGTGAGGACACAAAAATGGTGTCTCGATCTTTGTGTCAAGCAACTCACCACATTTAAGAAAGAAGCCCTTAGTTGCTGCCAGAGGAGGTGGATGTTGTCACCAACAACCATCCAGGAAAGAGAACCTTTTTGGGCACCAAATTTTGCACGTGTACTTAATAGGGTGCCCAGGTATGTAGCATGTGTCTAGACATGTGGGTCCCAGTGGATGGGGATCCAATTTCAGTTCCCTACTCTTTGGTTGCCTATTGATGATTATACTCCTGCTTATGATGTCTCGACTGATTGGTGGAATGAAGTTGTCCTCTCGGATGGATTTAAAGTTCTAGGGACAGAAATGGCCGCAGAAAATGATTTTGCCTAGCTTCATCAAACATACAGTCTACGAAACTTGGATTTGCTGAAGCGGAGGACTGCATGAGGACATGTACTAGGCTGGTTGGGGGGAGATGTTGGGTACCAAATCAGGCCATCTTTCTGCCTATTTCCATTGCCCTTTTTAACCTTTTTGCACTCATTTACCCATGTTGTTATGTTAAACATACAAGGTAAATTCCCCCTTTATTGTCCTATTGGTTTATTTTAATTAATGAAGTAAAACACACAGAGTCTATCTATTTGTGGTACTAAATTGTGTGTTTTACCACAACATGAGAACATGAACCCTCAACTCGGCGTATTGCAACAAAAATGGCAATGGTCGATCAGCAGGAGGTCACACAGCTTGGGGGACAAGTGCCTTGAACTATTCTTAGGCATTCTTGCTATCTCAGACATCTGACACTTATACTATTTCAACTGATGTATATCTTTGTATCTACAGTTGCTATGTTTTCGGAAGATCTGTTAATATCTCTCGCTGTGTATAAAATGCAGGTTGATCCTGTGAATGGGGGTTCACCCATCAACATTGTAAACTTCTGTTACTAATTAATAAAAGATCGTCCATTTTTCTGTTCTAATTCTCTTCGTGGCTAACACAGCCCTGATCAAAGAGTTGGGCCCGCTCTTCTAATCAGGTGTTTCATCTTTATGTGTGTGTGATTTATCAATCTATGTGTTTTGTTACAGTTCTTTATTTGTTTATGATTATTTTTTCAATTTTGTGAATTGTTAATCTTGCATTTATGTTTTGAATCTTAAACCACGAACCCTTGGTTGGGAAAGATTACATGTTTGCCCCTACATATACCTTGTGCATTGACTTGAAAGGATACACACCCGGATTGATAAGATTAATGTCAGAATCAGGTAGATAAATCACCCCTACCTGGACACCAACACCTTTCTGAGATGGCTCAGGCTATTCAGATGATTGAGATGGGGCTGAATTAAGATTTAGCCTTCCAATTATCTAAATCACATCACTTAAAGTGTCTTATTTATTAGTTGTTGGAACTTGATGAGGAGGAGAGTGTGCTTTATAAGGAGATTCTAGAGATTGATATTATATCGAGATCCCCCTTCAAGATGTGGAATCTCATTATGAAATTCTTGACAATACTTTTCATGTCTGAATCTATCTAAGCGATCAAGCTTTTTCTCAACAACATTGTCAGTCTTGGAATACTCAAGAAAATATCACATCTCTAGAAAATATAAACTTCTTATTTGCTTCATCATAGAGACAATATGCTTTGGAGTTATCTGAGTACCCCAAGAAGATACATTTTTTACTCCTTGCACCAAGTTTGTTTGTTTGTTCCTTGGGTATCAAAGAATAATAGGTGGAACCAAAAAACCTGAGATGCCTCACTAAGGAATGTGGCCATACCACATTTCATAAGGAGTCTTGTTTTCAAGAGCATGACATGGACACCTATTCTTAATATACACTACACATAGAACTTGATCAACCCAAAACATTAGCTTTACATTTTTTAAAAACATCATTGAACGTACCATATTTAAGATTTTCCTATTCTTTATTTCATCTACATCATTTGGTTGGGGATTATAAGACGTTTTTGTTTGATGTTTGATCCCATGCTAGCGAAGATAGTTTTCAAATTCATTTAAACTATATTATTTTCCATTATCAGTACAAATAGAGCCAATATGAGATTGTGTATAGTTTTCAATCCATGCACGAATGTTTTTGAAATTTTCAAAAGCTTCATATTTGTTCTTTAATAGATACACCCAACACATTCTGGTGTAGTCATTAATAAAAGTCCTCGTTTTTTATTAACATTTGCAAAAGGAACAAGCATAGAGACACACAAGTTAGAATGAATTTGTTCAAGCTTTTTTATGTTCTCTAGAATGAGAATCATGAAAATATTGTTTGTTGTGCTTTCCTAATATACAAACACCACACTGCTTAAATTTCCTAGGAATGGTGGGAAACCAATAACACCATTTCTCTTCAATAAGTGAAGACTTTCATAGTTCAAATGTCCAAATATAGCATCCCATAAGAGACTGGATGGTATTGTACCTTCATCAAATTGAGAACTGTATGCAAAATTTTGTGCATGAGAAGAGGCTCCTTGCAGCTTCAAGAGTCTTTCTTCTTCTATCCCAGTCATGACAAGTGAGTTGTCTAATGCTTTTTTAACCTCAACCTTTCCATCAAACATGTGGATGGAGTGTCCTTACTAGCGGATGTGAACCAAAGATAGCAAGTTTCTTCGCAATTCTGGGAAGTAGAGAACATCACGTAGATGAAAGTACATGAGACTAGGCATTTTAAGCCTAATCTTGCCAAGCTTGGTTGGCTTGAGTTTTGAATTATCTACAAAGTAGACTGCTCCATCAACATTTTTAGTGAATTCTTCAAATAAATCTCTTCTAAATTCATGTTGAAAGTTTCTTCCAAATTAAGAAATTGTTGGGTGTGTGTTATATTCTTTCCACAACTAGTCACACTTGTTTTTATATGCAGACCCAAGGATGGGGGGCGGACCCAAAGATGGTGGGCGGACCTACCCATGGTTTTGTGCATGGGTTTTGCACATGGTTTTGGGCATGATGGTTTTTCTCCCATGGTATTTTGTAGATTTGGTTAAGGGAACTATGGTTATGTTCTAATCCAGGGTTAATGGATTGGGGTTTATGAATGCTTTGACATGTATATACATGTATTGTAACATTGAAAGGAACATAATGAAAAATCGATATGATAGTCCCGGTTTTGGGAACTTGGGGAAAATCTCTGTGTATATTTATTTTATGTTCTCACCATTGTAAATTTTCTTTGTTTAAGAATTTGTTTGGAGTTAATTTCTATATAGGGTTAAAACCTACATTTGGTATTGTTGTAGACTTTTTTGGTTTTGATAAGTTAAAACAAATTAGTCCAAAAAATGAAAATATTTTTCAAAAAAATGTTAAGATAGGATATGGACAAAAAGAATACTGAATAAAAATGTTAGGAAATATTTTGATAAATATGTCCATTTCAAAGAAAATGTTAGAATAGATGCCCTAAAAAATGAAGGCAAAAATAAAATGTTAGGTCAGAGAGAAAAGCAAAAAGCAATAAACTCTAAAAGTGTGTTAATCCAAGTGCCACTACTTTTTACTTTATTATGCAAAATAATGGCTGTGTGCAGCTTGTCATAAATGCCACAACCCATGATAGTCAAATAGTTTAATCTTGACTACTTCATGCTTTAAATTTCATGTTTATAGTTAGAGCATAAAGATCTAGAAAGACTTTTTAATCTTGGCAGATCAGTAGCTAGGTAGAGAATAATAAGGAGATCATCAGTTTAATATGAGCCCTTGGATGTTATAAGGTTAGAATTAGATAGTTTTCTTTTCAAAAGAAAAAGGAAAGAAAAGGGTCTGCTAGCCTAAATGCACCCAATTAAGTGAAGAAAAGATGTTGGGATAAGTAAAGGGTAGGTAGAAGAAAGGTTGCAGAAGTATAAAGTTAATTGAAGCATAAGCACATTTATCATCCTTAATCCAATGTTTCAGTGTGCAGAAGAAGTTATGAAAGTGAAAAGATGTTCACAAGTTGATTTGGTTAACTTCCCCTCATTTCATTTCATCCCCCACTATATACTTACTAATTTCCTCATTATCCCATCATTTCTTATGAAAATACCCTGTTCCCTTCATTTTCACCTTTGCCCCTTGGTTTTACACATTTTCTTAGCAATTTACCCTCCAAACTCTACCCAAAAACCCCTTTTCCCTAGTGTGAAACCCTTTCCCCTTGAAAAAATCATTTTCCCCTAGTAATTTCCCTTTTAACCTATAAAGACCCCTTTAGCCTAAGTTTGTTTCACCCCACATTATTTAACTTTAACTTCGTTATATTCACATTTTCCCGTATACAAAACCTTTTAACCCACCCCCTTAGTGCGGTTAACAAACCCATCGCGATATGTTTAATCATCGCTTTATTCAATAAATTAATTACAAATCACTTTTGATTAATCCCCGGGCCCCGCTAATCTCCACTGATTTCCCTCCATGTAGCTTTATCGCACGATAGCCATTAGATATTTCACCCCTAGATCTAACGGCACACATCCATATCACGTGCTCCCAATCTCCAACCTTTACCTGCCCAAGAGCACGCAAGATTCGTGGTTTTGCTCGGGCCCCTTGTGGTTATGTGGCAGCTCTACGTTAACTCGCATGCCCTCGGAGAAAAACCACCCCACAGCCAAAAGTGATGCGATGAGCAATGAAACCACCTCCCCGCATAGGCTGAAACCACTCGCTGTTCACAATTATGAATTTCTATGCCAAAGTTAACTTTTAACCATTTAAACGCAAAAACCCTCGTTTTAACTCTTTTTCACTTGCTTTTTTAGTGAAACCTGTTTAACCCTGCTTGTGCCACCCTAACCCCATGCAACCAAATTGGGCCTCTGATTACCTTCCAAACACTTCCAGGACTCTATCCATACACTATCCCATTCCCTAAAGCAATTATATCCCTCCCTATCAACTTGTGTTTTTCTTAACAATTGTTGTATTTTGCAGGTGATTAGCAGAAGGCCGAAAGCTCGAATAAACAATTTGATACTGATCTAAAAACTTGTTTACTCCAAGATTCACAAGGAAATCCATTCAAGAGCTTTTACTCAGAAGAAAAAGACAATTATCACAGAGCATAAGGAAACTTTCACACAGTAAATGTTAAAACAAATAGTTTACACAGTAAATGTTAAAACAAACAATTTACACAGTAAATGTTAAAAGAGAGGAGGATAAGATAAAAGTGTATCACATGAAAGTTCATAAGTGAATATGACATCCAGCATGAAGACCAAATAGCCAAGCAACTTAAAGGGAAAAATATCAAAGTCTAAAAGACAACATAACATAAATAACATGAACAATCAGCTAGCTTCAACAATTTTCAGCTTTTTCAGTGATAGTCACCAATAGAGAAGCATAAAAAAAGTGCCAGATCAACTAGCACTCTTTATTTTGATTTTATAATAATCTATTTTTGCAAAAACAGTTTAGGAATATTCTTAGTTATATTCTTGTATAAATAACTCTGTTCACGAGTTATTATGGGTTGACCATTGAAGAAGGGTTGCACCCTTGATGAAGCATTTGTAAACATTTGATGTACTTAGCTTTTCTGGACCCTTAATACAAAGCAAAGGATTCTGAATTCAGTTTTACATAGTTTGTGTTTCCTGTAAGTTTTTCCAGTATTACACATTATGTTTTTCTTCATATTCTTATGTCTTACAGAGATAACTAGGTAAGAATAATTGTGTTTCAATATATTCCTATAAACTTCTAAAGTGATAATCTATAAAGAGAATGGATTAATGAACTGTCTGTTTAATTAATTCCTTATGAATCAATACATCATCAACATCTTGTTGTAAGCATAAGCATATTCTCTTGAACCTTCTGAACATCGTTTAGAGGTTTTCATACTTATGATTATTTAGTTTTATGTTTGAAGATTGTGATAATCATATTATTTTTTGTTTTTGCTCACCACTATACAAGCTATTTCACTGTGTGAAATTTTATAGCAGCCCTCTATTTTGGTATTAATATTATTCAAAAGGTTAGGCATTATAGTGTTACATCTATTTCATTCATTGGTCCTCCAAATTAAAACAAAACACCAAAACAATTATCTTAGATGCTTTGCCTTGATAGCTGACCATTATCAACTCAGAGGTACAACATCAATCTAGCATTGTTTCTAGGGATTCAAATTTCATTAAGTTTTCCCGGGGCGATGATATTAATTCTATTCCTTTAAGGTGATTAAAGGTCTAGAAAGGTTAAAATCCTTCACCTGGCGACTCCACTAGTCCAAACTGGCACATTTTAAGCACACCAAATCTCATTCAGAATCTGACTTAGTTAATCCTCTGTCAGATCCTAAAAAACTTCTGAGAAAAGCCAATTATAAAAGGATACATCAACCATCTTCTTCTTCCTCTTCTTCCTTGCAGTCTGAATATTTAGCACCATTTGATCCTTTTAGTAATATTCCATCCGATCCTGATTTGACACAAATACCTCCTAGGTTTTCTAAACTTTTAGATAGGGGAGTTGATTTACATTCAACTTTCTGCATTCATTCTTTTGAAAATATTCCAGAACCCCCTTTACTGGCAATATCACTGAAAACTTAGTCTGACTTGGGTATTCATTTACATGAATACAAACCCATAGATTTCATATCCCCTACCACTTATTCATTTCCTTCCACTTCTAAATGACCTGAAGCTTCTACTTCTAAACAAGTTGAAGATACCATATCTGTATATTCAAATCCACTCTTTGAAACAAAAGAGGATATTCATTCATAGGTCCCAAAGTTAGTTCTTAAGACTCCTTTAAAGTTATTCAGGAGCTCCCCTCCTTCTTCACCTCCACATAGGAACACCCTCCCTCAATCACCTTCTTCTACCTCTTCTTCATATTCTTCTTCCTCATCTACACAAACACCTCATACACCACCTTATACTATGGCATTCCAACCTATTGTACATGCTCGATATGCAGCTTTAGTCTTACCTGCTAGCCTCGATGCATTCCCAGCTAGGTACTTGAAATACCTTCCCAGGTATAATGGAGAAACTAGCCCTACAACTGAGGACCATCTTCAAGCTTTTCTAGACTTTGCAGACAACATGAATATTGAAAAAGAAAATGTTTACATGAGATTGTTTGTACAATTCCTTGAAGGAAATGTAAGAATCTGGTTTAGGCAGTTACTTGTAAATTCCATTAGAAATTGGGAAGAGCTTACAAACATATATAAAAATCAATGGGGTGTAAATAAAGATCCTCTTTACTTTCTGACTGAGTTTGAAGAACTTAAAAGAAAATTTGGTGAACCTGTATTAGATTTTATCAAAAGGTTCAATAAACTTTATCAGAAGATGTCCCTTGATTGTAAACCCCCTATAGTAGCAGCCAAGTCTAGGTTTTCTAAAGCCTTTGACGATGATTTTGTTGTAATGCTAAGAGAGAGAACTTCAAGAACTCTCAAAGATATGCAAACAAATGCTATAGAGGTGGAAGCAAATAGGACTACTTCGACTTACTTGAAATTTAAAGAGGAAAACGCCCAAAGAAAACTCAAATCTATTCAAGAAGCCTCTAGTTCCTCTAGTTCTTCTAAGACTAAAACTAAATATTCTAAAATAGATTAAATAAATTCTCTTCATAGAAATATATCTAATAGAATTTCCAAGATTGAGACTCAACCTAGGACAATCAACAAATAGTTACTAGACCCCAAAATTAAAATCAAGGTCAGTATAGAAGGAATCCACAATTACAAATTCTTCAGAGACCTAGAAATGATCAGCAGGTTCCCACTCCTTTACTGATAGATGACCAACAACCTAATGAAAACACTATGACTATTACTGAAGATATCAATAACATGGATACTTCTTCTAATCAAATAGTTATGCTTCCTCTCTCATGACAAAATCAGGTTCAAGAAGATCAAGAATCCTCACATGTTTATAAATACCATGCCTTCTCTGAATTTTTAATTGCAGAGTTGAACAAGAGATATGATCTTAGGCCTAAACCCGACCCTGGAAGAGCTCCTAAGGAGACTCAAATAATTGAACCTCGTTCCAAAGCTGCTGAAACTCAAACAACTATTATTCCACCATTAAATCAGTCAACTGATACTGCTTAAAATGATAAAAATGCTTTGACTACATTTAATGTTGAAAAAGAGTTAGAAAGAGTTAAAATCCCAATTCCACTTTTAGAACTTTCCAAAAACCATGGGTATAAAAATCAGGTCTCCAAATGGATACAAAACACCTCAGTTGATGCTGAAAGTGATATCATTTGTCTGCAAGATGAAAAACTAGCAGTTGTCTTTTATCCTAGCTCAAATATGATAGATGAAATAGTGCCTCCTTTCTATGTAACTCTTAAGACAAATGATTCCATGTTATATAATTGTATGCTTGATTCTGGAGCATCACATAACCTCATGCCAAAAAATATCATGGACCATTTGAAACTTGACATAGCTAGATCCTATCATGACTCGTACATCTTTGATTCTAAAAGGGTGACCTACTTAGGATTGATTAAGGATTTAGTAGTCATCCTTGCCCAAATTCCAGCGAAAAGTGTAGTGCTTTATATAGTTGTCACAAATATTCCTCCCAAGTTTGGAATGCTCCTTTCTAGGTCTTACTGTGCCAAATTAGGGGGAACTCTTCAGATGGATATGTCTTATGCCACTATTCTAGGTTATGGGGGAGAACAACTAAGGTTATATATGGAGGTAAGATTTGTGCACATTGTTTGCAAAATAGACCAGCCGAGGAACCATCACATTTATGCAATTGATCAGGATTTTGGTTGCTTTCAACTCTCTTCAAACCAAATTCATGAAACTAAAGTTAAAATAGAAGATGTAATTGAAAGTCCTGAACCAAATCAAAATGATGTATGGAAACTATTTTTTATTGTTCTTGTACAAAAGATGGGGCAGAAGCAGGGGTAGTTTTAATTTCACCAGAAAAAGAAAATATCACTGAATCATGCAAACTTGACTTCGAAGTTACCAATAATGTGGTTGAAGATGAAGCTTTCCTTTTGGGACTGTAATTAGCCAAAAGCTTAAAGGTTCAAAAATTAAGTGTTTTTACAGATTCAGAACTTATAGTCAAACAAGTGAGAAATATTTGCCAGAATAAGCATCCTAGACTTAGGTCTTATCGAAATGAAGTTTGGGATTCAATTGAAAACTTCTTTGATGTTTTTAATTTGACTTATATTCCAAGAAATTAGAATATTCATGCAGATGCCTTAGCTATTTCTGCTAGCTCATTTAAAATTCCTGATCAGACCAATGTAGTCTATCAAATACAAGTCAAGTACAAACCATCCATCCCAGACAATCTAAAACATTGGTAGGTATTTGAAGATGATGAACATTTGAAATATTTTCTGCAGGTTATAGATGAATTTTCAGTTCTACAAATTGATGAAGATAGAATAGAAATAGATGAAAATACAAATGGAAATGATACTTCAAATTTCAATTCAAAAATTGTTAATCATGGCATTATTAAATTATCTAACAATTTTATTCCCAAAGGCCTCATTCCTTCGGAAAAATTGTTTGATCAAAATGATGTCCTCTGAAACCCTCAATCTATTTCTTCACAAGATGACATAGAAGAAATTAATATTGGAACAAATGATGATATTAAAAACATCAAAATCTGTGCATCTCTAGATCTTGAGATCAAAGCTCAATATCTTAAGTTACTTCAAAATTATAAGGATGTTTTTGCATGGACCTATGTTGATCTAAAAACCTATGATACTTCATTAATACAGCATAAGATTCCTTTAAAGCCAGAAGCAATTCCTTATCAATAGAAACTTAGAAGGATCAATACAGCTCTTCTACCAACTATAGAAAAGGAAATTAAGGAAATGCTCTATGCACAGATCATTCTCCCTCTTAGATATTCTAATTGGGTTGCAAATTTAGTTCCTATTAGAAAGAAGAATGGAGAAATTAGACTCTGTGTGGACTTTAGAAATTTGAACAGAGAATCATTAAAGGATAACTATTCTTTGCCCAAAATGGATCATTTACTTCAAATTTTTTTAGGAGCACAAAGATTTTGTATGCTTGATGGTTTTTCAGGCTATAATCAGATAAATGTTGATTCAACAAACAGAGAGAAGACAACCTTTACTACACCCTAGGGTAAATTCATGTATGCTAGAATGCCAATTGGCTTAACCAATGTTGGAGAAACATTTCAGAGAGTTATGGATGTAGCTTTTGTGGGTCAGGTGAATAAATTTGTGGTCATTTATCTTGATGACATAATTGTTTTTTCTAAATCTGATCAAAAACATCTAAAGCCCTTGATGAAGGTTTTTGACAGGTGTAGAAAATTTAGAATATCATTGAATCCTAAAAATTCTTTGTTTGCTATCAAAGATGGAAAATTGTTGGGCCATATAATTTCAAAAGAAGGAGTGGTGATTGATCCCAATCATGTGTCTGCCATTGAAACATTGACCTTACCTAGAAACAAGAAGGAGATTCAATTTTTTCTAGGCAAGATTAATTTTTTAAGGAGATCCATCCCAAATTATGTTGAGATTGTAAAAGATATAATTGATATGCTCCAAAAAGATCAGGAAGTTAAATGGGCTATCTCTTCTAGGCATGCCTTTGATCAGATTAAGAAAGATATCTCTAAAGCTCCCACCTTGGCCAGCCCTGATTACACTAAACCATTCAGTATCTTTTCCTTTGCCTCAGAAACAACCCTTATTTCTATTATACTACAAAATAATGAAGATTCCCATGACTAACCCATAGAATTTTTCAGTAAGGTTATGATAGATGTCGAGCTTAAGTATGACATAATTGAGAAGTAATCCTATGCCCTTATTCAATCCCTGAAATCATTCAGGATGCATGCCCTACATTCTCCTATTACTGCTTATGTTCCTAACAGTGTTGTGAAAATCATTTTAACTAAACCAGACACTGATGGAAAGAGAGGTAGATGGATCATTCAAACACTAGAGTTTGATCTAACTATCAAAACTAAAAAGCTAGTAAAGGGCCAAGGATTAGCTAAGCTTCTAGCTGAATCCAACTATAAAGTGCTTGGAATCAATTCCGTTTTAGAGATACAAGGGAAGAATCCACGAGAATCTTCTCAAACTTCAAATAGGAAGAATACACAAGAACCTTCTCTCCTTGCAGAAGGGGAGAATCCAAAAGAACCTTCCCTTCATCCTAAAGAAAAGAATCCACAAGAACCTTTGCCTTCAGATAAGATCCACCCTTGATACATTGATGACAAATTTTTGTTGTTAGATTGGTACCAAGACATTGTAAATTTCTTGATCCATTTTGAATTTCCAACATCATTATCCAAAAGCCAATGTAAACCTCTCAAACTAAAAGTAGTCAAGTACTGTATCATAAATGAAAATTTGTACTGGAAAGAACCACTAAATATTTTGTTATTATGTTTAACAGAATCAGAAACTGAAGGAATCATTGAACAATTTCATACAGGATTTTGTAGAGGACATTATGCTTGGAGAGCAACAACGTATGAGATATTAAGGGGAGGATTTTATTGGCCAACATTGTTCTTACAAGTAGGAGCAAAGGTCAGAGGTTGTGTTCTTGTCAAATGTTTACTAGTAAGCAAAAATTAGCAACTCTTCCACTGGTTCCATCAATAGTCTCAAAACCTTTTCTCCAGTGGGGATTAGATTTTATTGGAGAGATTCATCCCACTTCAAGTAATCGACATAGATGGATCCTCACTACAACAGACTACTTCACTAAATGGGTGGAAGCAATTCCAATGAGAAATGTTACTGATTCGGTAGTAATCAAATTTGTTGAAGAGAACATCTTATCTAGATTTGGTTTCCCAACTCAAATTGTCACTAATAATGCAACAACTTTTTCTAGTGTTAGAATGATTGAATTTTGCCAGAAATATCAGATTTTGTTACATCATTTAACTCCATATTACCCACAAGGTAATGGCCTTGCAGAATCCTCAAATAAAAGTTTGGTAAAGGTAATAAAAAAGACTCTAGCAGACCATAAAAATAATTGGGACTCTCATTTAATTTATGCAGTATGGGCAAGAAGAATTACTCCAAAGAGATCTACTGAAAAATATCCTTTCCATTTAGTTTAAGGGAAAGATGCAATCTTCCCTACCAATTTGGCATTCCCTGTTTTAAAATTCCTGCAGGATTCAAAAGATGACCTGATGATTTTTCAAAGAGAATAAATCAGATTATTGAACTAAATGAAAACAGAGTTGAAGTTCAATACAAATTGAAAAAGTATCAGAATAAGATAAAGAGCTTGTTTGACAGAAAAGCCAGGGAAAGGGACTTCAAGAAAGGTGACCTAGTTCTAAGATGGGATTCCAGGAGAGAAGAAAAGGAAAAACATGGCAAGTTTGACAACATGTGGTTTGGACCTTTAGCAATTGTTGAAGTGAAGGGAAACAACAATTTTGTGCTAAAAACTCTTGAGGGTCTATATTCCACTTATCTTGTAAATGGAAGGTTTCTCAAACATTACATTCAGTGCTGAGAAGTTGAAGTTAATTTCATTACTACCATTGTAAAAACTCCTGTTTCTTTTACTTTTCAAGCCGTCAGTGTGATTTTTTACATCAAAATACTCCATGGCCCAAGGATAAGGCACATGGATCTGCAGGTTCTCTGAATTCTACCGGAGAAAGCAGTCCCCGGATGGAGCCAATGTTGTAGCATTTTTTGGTTTTGATAAGTTAAAATAAATTAGTCCAAAAAATGAAAATATTTTTCAAAAAGTGTTAAGTTAGGATATGGACAAAATGAATACTGAATAAAAATGTTAGGAAATATTTTGATAAATATGTCCATATCAAAGAAAATGTTAGAATAGATTGTTAGAAAAATATTATATGTGACAGAGAAATACAAGACATACAATATGCGGAAAAACACGAACGCATAAAACCAGAGAGACACAGATATACGTGGTTCACCCAGTTTGGGCTACATCCACCTCGAATAGCCAGTCCTTCCTTTCTATTATCCAGCAAAATGAAGATACACAACCTACAACAGATCCGCTGTAATATCCTTTGTTTCTCTCATAGTTTCACTTAGTTGTTTCTCACTCTAAGAATACACATATATTCCACAGCCTCAATACAATACCCTCATACAAAGAGAGGGGTTTCCTTTTAGGGCAAAAAACCCTAAAATAAACATAAATTCTACCGTCAGATCATTTGCCTAATGAATGGCCTAGATTGACTAGAAATTACTATACTTTTACAAGGAAATTTTACATCTGTTTTTAGCTTCGAGGGCGCTGCCCCCGAAACCCCTGTTGGCCCCTGGACCCCCCAACCGGGGGGACGGCCCCCCTCAAACCCCGCAGGGGGGACAAGTCCCTCCCGCATCCCCCTGCATGGAGGGGTGTACAATCTTCCTGGGGTATACATCTGGCCGAAACAAAGACCTCTAAATTAGGATGATAATCATGCTCCGCACCCAACATAAATGCCCTAAAAAATGAAGGCAAAAATAAAATGTTAGGTCAGAGAGAAAAGAAAAAAGCAATAAACTCTGAAAGTGTGCCAGTCCAAGTGCCACTACCTTTTAATTTATTATGCAAAATAATGGTTGTGTACAACTTGTCATAAATTCCACAAACAATGATAGTCAAATAGTTTACTCTTGACTAGTTCATGCTTTAAATTTCATGTTTATAGTTAGAGAATAAAGATCTAGACAAATTGTTTAATCTTGGCAGATCAGTGGTTTGGTAGAGAATAATAAGGAGCTCATTAGTTTAATATGAGCCCTTGGATGTTATAAGGTTAGAATTAGATAGTTTTCTTTTTAAAAGAAAAAGGAAAGACAAGGGTCTGCTAGCCTAAATGCACCCAAGTAAGTGAAGAAAAGATGTTAGGATAAGTAAAGGGTAGGTAGAAGAAAGGTTGCAGAAGTGCAAAGTTGATTGAAGCATAGGCACATTTATCATGCTTAATCCAGTATTTCAGTGTGCAGGAGTAGTTATGAAAGTGAAAAGATGTTCACAAGTTGATTTGGTTAACTTCCCCTCATTTCATTTCATCCCCCACTACAAACTTACTAATTTCCTCATTATCCCATCATTTCTTATGAAAATACCATTTTCCCTTTATTTTCACCTTTTCCCCTTGATTTCACACATTTTCCTATCAATTTACCTTCCAAACAAATTCTCCTACCCAAAACCCCCTTTTCCCTAGTGTGAAACCCTTTCCCCTTGAAAAAATCAATTTCCCCTAGTAATTTCACTTTTAACCTATAAAGACCCCTTTAGCCTAAGTTTTGTTTCACCCCGCATTATTTAAATTTAACTCTGCTACATTTCACATTTTCCCATATATAAAACCTTTTAACCCAACCCGTTGGTGCGGTTAACAAACCCATCGCGTTATGTTTTATCACCGCTTTATTCAATAAATTAATTACAAATCACTTGTGACTATTCCCTGGGCCCCGCTAATCTCCACTGATTTCCCTCCGTGCAGCTTTATCGCATGATAGCCATTAGATCTTTCACCCCCAGATCTAATGGCGTTCATCCACATCACATGCTCTCGATCCCCGACCTTTACCCACCCGAGAGCATGCGAGGTTTGTGGTTTTGCTAGGGCCCCTTGTGGTTACGTGGCAGCTCTACGTTAACTCGCATGTCCTCGGAGAAAAACCACCCCACGGAAAAAAGAGGTGCAATGAGAAATGAAACCACCTCCCCATGTAGGATGAAACCACTCGCAATTAAGAATTATGAATTTTTGCACCAAAGTTAACCGTTAACCGTTTAAACGCGAAAACCCTCATTTTAACTATTTTCGCTCGTTTTTTTAATGAAACCTATTTAACCCTGCCTGTGCCACCCTGAGCCTCTGCAACCAAATTGGGCCTCCAATTACCTTCCAAACACTGCCAGCACTCCGTCCATACACTATCCTATTCCTTGAAGCCATTATGGCCCTCCCTGTCAGCCTTTGTTTTTCTTAACAATAGTTGTATTTTGCAGGTGATTAGCAAAAGGCCGAAAGTTTGGATAAACAGTTTGATATTGATCTAAAAACATGTTTACTCCAAGATTCACAAGGAAATCCATTCAAGATCTTTTATTCAGAAGAAAAATACTATTATCACAGAGCAAAAGGAAACATTTACACGTAAATGTTAAAACAAACAATTTACACAGTAAATGTGAAAACAAAGGAGGATCAAATAAAAGTGTATTAGATGAAAGGTCATAAGTGAATATGACATCCAGCATGAAGACCAAACATCAAAGTATCTTAAAGGGAAAAAGATCAAAAGTCTAAAAGATAGTAGAACCTAAATAACAGGAACAGTGAGCTAGCTTCAACAATTTTCAACTTTTTCAATGATAGTCACCAACAAAGCAACATCAAAATAGTGCCAGATCAACTAGCAGTCTTTATTTTGATTTTATAATAATCTATTTTTGTAAAAGTATTTTAGTATATTTTCTTAGTTCTACTATTGTATAAATAACTCTCTTCACAATTTATTATGGGTTTACCATTGAAGAAGGGTTGCACCCTTGATGAAGCATTTGTAAACATTTGATGTACTTAGCTTTTCTGGACCTTAATACAAAGCAAAGGATTCTGAATTCAATTTTATACAGTTTGTGTTTCCTGTAAGTTTTTCTAGTATTACACATTATGCTTTTCTTCATATTCTTATGTCTTACAGAGATAACCAGGTAGGAATAATTTTGTTTCAATCTATTCCTATAAGCTTCTGAAGTGATAATCTATAAAGAGAATGGATTAATGAACTGTCTATTTAATTAATTCCCTCTGAATCAATAAATCATTAGCATCTTGTTGTAAGCATAAGCATATTCTCTTGAACCTTCTAAACATCGTTTAGATGTTTTCATACTTATAATTATTTAGTTTTATGTTTGAATATTTTGATAATCATATTATTTTTTGTTTCTGCTCACAACTATACAAGCTATTTCACTGTGTGAAATAACAACCCTTTGTTTTGGTATTAATATTATTCAAAGGGTTAGGCATTATAGTGTTACATCTGTTTCATTCATTGGTCCTCCAAATTAAAACAAAACCCCAAAACAATTATCTTATATGCTCTAGCTTGATAGATAACCATTATCAACTTAGAGGTACAACAGGTATCAAAGTTGTTTCAGCCTCAAGGGGAAGATCTTGTTGCTAAGGGGTTTTGTCAGGCTTGTGGTAGACCCTGCTTAGTGGGAGATCTGCAAGATCAATTTTGCGTTGAAAGAAGATGGTGGATAAAAATCATTGGATTGCAGTAGATCTGGGTATTAAACCAATGGTAATGTTAGTAGAATACTGGGCGAAGTTGGATCGAAATGAAAAGAGCATAATACGGTTGTGTATCTCAAATTTAGTATTGTTGAATGTATCAAGGGAAGCTACGATGAAGTATTTGTGGGTCAAGTTAGGGACTTTGTACCAATCTAAGTCTATGGTCAACAAATTGTTCCTACGGAAAAAGTTGTATAACCTGAGGATGAAGGATGAAGACTCAGTGATTGGGCATTTAAATGCCTTTAATACTATGGTGAGCTAGTTTTTATCTGTTGATATAAAAATTTCAAATGAAGAAAAGTGCGTTAGTTTGTTGTGTTCTCTACCAGATTCATGGGATAGTCTGGTTGTTGCTATAGGTAGAAATACAACTACCTTGAAGTTTGATGAAATAGTCTCATCCTTGTTCTTGGAGGAGATGAGATAGAAAAATATGGAGATGCATTGTTTATACAAGGATTGTCCCAAAACAGAAAAAAAAAAAAAAATAAGCCCTCGAGTGGGAGATCTAAATCTAGAGGAAGATCCAAATCTCCAGGAAAACCTCTAAAGGTATGTTGGAAATGCAGAAAGGAAGGAAACTACAAAAAGGACTTAGATCTAAATCTCCTAAGAAAGGAAATGTATTTGATGATGTTCCTTATACAGAGGCAAAAACAACCTTATATTAATGTGGAGAAGTGTACTTGGCTTCTTCTTCAAGTACACATGTATATCATGAGGCATGGTTTATTCACTCAAGTGCATCCTTTCACTTCACTCCCCATAAGGAGTGATTTTTCAAGTATGAGAAATATGATGGTGGTGATGTCTTCTTGGGGGATGATAGGAAGGCTATACTAATTGAACGTGGAAAATTCAAGTTGAAGTTGCAAGGTGGAAGGATTAGAACACTTCCTGGTGTTTTGCATATTCCTGCATTGGCCAAAAATCTGATTTCTGTAAGAAAGATGGATGATTCAAGTGTCAAAACCTATTCTAGAAAGATATTTGCAATATGGTTCGAGGAGCACTAGTATTGATGTAGGGAGTTCATATTGGAACTATGTACAAGCTTCTAGTCAGCAATATTATTGATGGGTGCAATAGTTATGTGGTTCCTGAAAGTGGAGTACAAAACCTAGTGGCCTCTGGAGAAAATACCATGTTATGGCATCAAAGGCTTGGAAATATTGGAGATAAGGGCCTTTGAATACTGCATGGTAATGGTATGGTAGAAGGTATGTATAATTTCTCTATGGATTTCGATTTTTGTGAACATTGTATATATGGGAAGCAGAATCCAGTGATTTTCCCCTCTAGTTCTAAGAGGGTGAAAGGGATATTAAAGCTTGTACACGTGATGTGTTTGGACCTGTGTTGATTCCATCACTAGGTAAGTATGTCTAATATGTCTCCTTTAGAGATTACTTCTGAAGGAATACATGGATATATTTCCTCAGGAAGAAATATGAAGTATTTGACGCGTTTAAAGAATTTAAGGCTTTGGTGGAAAATCAAATAGAGATGAAGATAAAGGTGTTTAGGAAAGATAATGATGGAGATTCATAAAGAAGGAATTTGAAGAGTTTTGTAATAAGTGTGTTATAGTATGATATAAGACTACTCCATACACACCTCGATAAAATGGAGCTGCAGAAAGAATGAATTGGGCATTGATGGAAAAGGCAAGAAACATGCTCAGTGGTGTTGAGTTAGGACAAGAATTTTGGGCAGAGGAAGTGGAAACTGCATGTTACCAGGTTAACATATCACCTTCATCGGTGTTGGAGGATAAGACTCCACATGAAGTATGGACTGGTAAGAAACCTTCTCTTTCAGATCTAAGAGTATTTGGTTGTAATGCATATGTACATGTTCCAAAGAAGAAAAGAACCAAGTTGGATAGTAAATATGAAAGGTGCATATTTATTGGGTATAAGGATGGTTTAAAAGGTTATAAGCTTTGGAACCCAGAAACAAGGAAGGTTGTGTAAATCCGAGATGTGGTGTTTAGAGAGGTGAAAGATGTTATTAAACATGAATACCTACGAAAGGAACTTGAGAAGTTAGACCTTGAGCTAAAGGAGGAAGAATCAGTCTCTATAGTAGAAAAATAATTAAAAGAGGAAGAGCCACAAACTCCAACTTTGAAAAGATCAGTTCAAGAGAGAAGGAAGCTAGAAAGGTATATTCCATAAACTTTATGTTCAAATTTTCTCTATCTATTACTGATGATGATCCCGGAACTAACAGGGAGGTTGTAGATTCAGAGGATGGAAAAATCTAGAAAGAGGCCATGATTAATGAAATGGCATCTTTGGACAAAAATGATGTTTGGGATCTGGTGGAGTTGTGGGTTGGAAGAAAACCCATTGGAAGAAAATGGGTGTTCAAGAAGAAGATGAATATAGAAGGGGAGGTGGAGAAATATAAAAATTAGTTGCTATCAAAAGGTTATTCCCGGATCCTAGGAATTGATTTCAGTGATATTTTTTCTCCTGTTGCCAAGTTATCTTCAATTATATTAGTTGATATTTTTTCTCTTATTGCTGAGTTAGCTTCAATTAGATTATTGTTATTTGTTGTTGCTTCTTTTGATTTTTAGGTAGAACAGATGGATGTGAAGACAACATTTTTTCACAAGGATCTGGAAGAAGAGATCTACATGAAGCAACCTAAAGGATTTGCAATCAAGGGTAAGAAAGAAATGGTATGCAAGTTAAAAAATTGTTTGTATGGATTAAAGCAATCACCAAGGATGTGGTATCACGAATTTGATACATATATATATATGTGGACTTGGCTTCACCAAAAGTAACCGGATCCCTGTATGTATTTTAAATTAGTTGGTGACCATGTTATTTATTTCGTCTTGTATGTGGATTATGTGTTGCTGAATGGAAATGACAAAGAAATTATCCAATATTTGAACACCTAATTATCCTCCAAATTCGACATGAAGGATCTTGGTGCTACAAACAATATTATGGGCATGGAAATTAAAGAAGATTGAGAAAAGAGGAAGCTATGGTTAAACCGGAGGAAGTATGTTGAGATAATACTGCAGAGTTTTAGTATATAGGAGAGTAAACCAGTGAAAGTTCATATTCATGTAGGTGTAAATTTATATGTTGAACAATGTTCCAAGACACAAGAAGAGGAACAGGACAGGTTTTGTGTTCCATATGCAGTTGCATCGGTAGCTTGATGTATGCAATGGTCTGTACTATACCAGACATTACACATGTGGTGGGAGTATTGAGCAAGTTTATGTCAAAACCAAGGAAGGAGTATTGGACAACAGTGAAGTGGGTTTTCAGGTATTTGTGTAGCACTAGTGATTATGGTTTGTGCTACCAAGGAAGACTAGGATTTGACATAGTTTTGGACATCTATGTCTTTGTTGATGCAGAATGGGTTGGAGATCTAGGTCAGAGAAAATCTACAAGTGGGTATGTGTTTGACCTATTTGGAGGAGCATTCATTTGAATGAACAAGATAGATTCTATAGTGGCACCTTCAAATACAGAGGTAGAATACATGGCAGCCACTCATGTAAGCAAGGAAGCATTTTGGTTGTAGAGATCGTGTTCAAGTATTCCCCCCTACCTCCATTATTCTTCCTTCCACGTCATCTTCGGACACCTCTTCCTCTAGAAGAATCCTATGCATAATTCTTCTCTTTCTTGGAAGGCACACAACTTCTTCAGAAGACTAAGCATTTGCTTTCTTCTTCTCAAAATATTTGTCTCTTTTAGTAAACTTCTCCATAAGAGAGTTAAAGAAAATCTCCTTAAGTTTTCCACTAGCTTGTAATGATTCAAGGTAATGAAAATAAGTGGGATACAATGCCTTAACAAAATATGTGAGAGGAACATCTATCTTAGCATCAGTGGCTTATATATCATGCATACTAGCTCTTAGGCTAAGGAAAGGGGATCATCATATTGTAACTCAAGATTAATCAAATTTATCATTAATTGGACTACTTCAAGCTGAACGTGTGAGTCATATAAATATTTCAGCTTCTTTAAGGCTTCAAAAGAATTTGTAAATGGTGTAATATGACACCTAACCTCTTCATTGATTGATGTTGTAATCAAGGCATAGGCCTTGTTTCTATGTTTCTACCATATGGCAAGCTCTTTGTCTGAAGTAGGATTTTCAGGAGGATTTCTAGCTTCTCCTTCATATACTCCTTTCCAAAGCTCATTGAAAATCAGGGTATGCTTTATCTTCCCAAAACATTCATGGTAGTTCTTTTTTCTAGAGAAAACTACTCCAACTATGGAGATGAGTGAATGTATTTCTGCAAAAATTTGGGACTAGGCCTTGAATAGACAATTTCTGCTAAAAATATATCTTAATAGAGACTCATCATACATGCATCTTCTTCAAAAAATTAATCAAAATAAACCAACATATGTTTGAATGGTTCAATATATATGGATGGTTTTAAAAAATACATAACTCAATGTTGCATATATAAGCTTCATCCACCACATATAAACTTCAACGCACCATACCAGATGATCCATTATACGCACATATAAAAAACATTTACCAACCAAATGAAACATACCATACATAAATTCAACGCATCAAATATATGATATACATATATATGGTATTGAATTCAACGCACCTACCCATCACATATGATTCATAGTCTTCAAAATATATGTGCTATCACATACATACTACAATAAAGGAAAACACTCACGGTCTTTAAAACACATTATATGCCATCACTCACAGCCTTTAAAATGCATTATATTTCATCACTTGTGGTTTTCAAAATGAATTTACATCCATAGACATCTCACTTCAATATGCACCATATGATGTCACTAATCAGACAACTACAACGGTCTTGAATGCACCACACCAACCTCACGATTAGAACTCGATCCAAACTAATGTATTTCAATGCTCATTTTTTTCATACACAATATTTGAATGAACATTCCAACCCTGAAATCAATGCAAGGTTCATACTCACCAAGACAACGAACAGGGGAAGTGTTCCAGCAGACGAGCATACAATAAGGAGACATAGTTTTTCATTAATGATTCGATAGAGGATAAAGAGGATAATGATAGGGTATAGCATGAGTTACAAGCTAAATTGTGAATTGTCACTTGGATACCATGTCAGGCTAGGTTTGAGTAACTCCACAAATTGTATTTTTCATCAAGAGAAATCATGAATATATACAAGGAGAGAGAGACTATTGGAATTTGTATTCCAATGTCTCTTCTTCTTCTTTATTTTCCTATTTACAATATTTACAAGAATTTTTTAATCCCAAATATTAGGTGTAAAAAAACACTACCTAATCAAAGAATCTTCTCAAAATTTGGTGTTCTAGCCCCCTTTCAATCCATGAATGTTGAATCCTCTCCTTCTTTGACCTCATTTATTCATCATAATTAAAGCTAGAAGAAGGGACACCAATAGATAATGTTTCACACAGAGGAAGGGGTGATAAGAATCTCATGAAAGGCAGGAGGAAATCCATGTAGGGACAGGAAAGTGAAAAACCCACTCAAATAACTTCTGGAGTGTTGGTGTAAAACATTCAAGGATAATGAGATGTGTAGAACTGGAAGCTAGAACAGATTTATTTCCAAAATAAAGCATGGAGGAAAATAACAGGCATGCCAAGAGAAAGAGGTAATGGGGAGGGATAATTCAAATTTGGATAATCCTCTTAAGGGGATTATATCACCATAATTTTAGGAGCAAGGAATAAACATAGTAAGATCATTTTATAGATTGAAACATAAATGTCTCATTCTCCTATCACTGGGAGGTATTCTTTGAAATGAATAACGAGCATGACCAGATCTATTTTGGCATGTAGACTAACTATTCAAGTGGGGGAAGGATGGCATGTCATGTCCTCCCCATTCATTTCCTAGTGGGATGGTTCCCTCACCTCCCTCCCACTTGCCATGTCCCATGTCTCCCCGTACGGGGAATTAGAGTCAGCTTAAACCAATCCAACACAATCTTCTTTCAATGCTGATATAATAAGTTCTTTTCATGAGATATTGAGAGAGTGAAATGCTCACTAGCTAGCCTATACATTATATTATTTCCATTTCATTGAACATCAAAAGTAATGATATCCAACATTTTTGGGACAAGTTCTATAATTTGAACCAAGTTTCTTTCTATATGCCAACTAAAGGAAACTTTCCTTGAAGGTGAGCCATGTAGAATTTTTATGAGCATGGAATGATGATAAATGAACTATTGGGTCAATAACCCCATCTCATTTTTTCCTTGTCATTGGAGATTCGATAGTTATTTGTTGTAGAGTCTTCTAAAGAAATTGCTAGTCTCGATGGGATAGCTGAGGGAGCAAAGGCTCTTAAGGAAGATAGGTTCTCTATTGATTTTCCCAAGACTCAACATGCCAATAGTAAGAAAAAGGTGGCAATTATTAGCCATTGTATAATCTCTAAGTTCATAAATATATTATTGTTCATTGATTTTAGGTAGTTTTTTCCAAGAATCTTCTTATAAGATAGCTTCCTTCCCATCCTTAACTTCCCAAAATAAATGTTGTTGACTAAGATTTCTACCTTACCATCCTAAGTTTCATATTGAGGATCATGAATATGAATTTTGTGATTATACTAGTTGTTGAGAGGTGGAACTATTATTGTACTTTATATTCCAAATTTGTTTCCATAACTCCTATACTCCTTGAAACCATTATGACCAACTTTTGGCACCTAGAACAATAATGAGTGTCTATGGATCTCTCAAACCCAAACCTCCTCTTAGCTTGGGGAGGTAGAGGATGTCCTAAGAAACTACAAAGAAATTTCTTTCTTTGAATGCTCGAACCCATAAAAAATCATACTAAAGATTATGGATAAAGAAAAGGATGTTTTTGGTTGTAGCTAATGATAAGAATAAATAAAATGAAGAGTACTTAAAGGATGAATTTAAGAAGCAATAGTCAACCTACAATGTTAAGGGAATGTGTTGACGGTGTTGGACCTGCCAACATTTAGGGGATCACCCCAGTATGAAGTCCCAACTAGACCTCACACCATTTGGTGTGGGGGTCTCATCCAGTATGATGGCCCGGTTTCCATTATCTTAAATATTTGCCTCAGCTCTTGCTTATCAGCACAAGAGAGTGGTCTTCTTTGTCTTCGAGTAGTGAGGTTCACATGCCTGGTGATTGCTAGTGTCACTTGTGTTAATGGTTCTTTCATTATAGAGGGAGAGGGTGGAAGTGAGTCCCAAGTCGGATGGGAGGAAGCCCCAACTCTGTTAGGAACACACAACACAACAAGACGTGCACAACTTCCAGAAGAGAAGTCCACACGGATGCTGCAGTCACAACACATAAAGAAGGATATCACTCACAACACACAGCAGAGGAGTACGTGCGAGTGCGATGGTTGTTATAGCAAGTTTATGTGAAAGGTATGTGTAATGTATGGGGAGGTAACCAATACAGGCAGGACAAATTTAACATCTCATACAACACATTTTCATTAATATATATGTATTACAACAATTGAATGAGTTCAAGTGTTAAACACAAGTTAAAACAACATGCACTACAAGTGTTCAAGATCAGTCTTACAACAATTACAATACATGTGTGAAAAGATGATGGCCTATTAGTAGGCTTCTGAATTAAGCAAAAGTTCCAAGACACATCGTTACACCATACATCACTAACCCCATGGGCAAGGCATTGGAGTCACTCCTTACTCCTCAAAGAAAATATTAGAGACTCTCAAGGCTATGTGGGAGGAGCCAAGGTGAAAATTCCTTTGCATGTACAAATGAGGGGGTATTTATAGCAAAGGGTGAAACTGACCCTTGTGGTTGTTCGACTACCCTCATGACCGTTTGACTTCCATGACCTTTTGACTTTACATGACTCTTCATATGACAAGTGGGTCTCTTGGACTTCCACGTTACATTACATCAATTGATAGTATGGCCCATAGTAGATATGTGGATGACATGAATCATTAAAAGGCTCGACATGACAATGTTGGTACAATCGTGTTGCTACTGGTGTGCATGTTGAGCTACAGTGTTATTTGGTGATGGATGTCCTCATGGTGTGTCACAACTTCACCTTCACATGGCAAAGTGCATAGAGTCTTCGATGGTTGTTGGGTTCACTTGATGTTGCATTTTCACATTTCTCCTTACTTGCATGTTGGCATTATAAACAGGTTCACTCTTTTGCGAAAAGTACATGTTCGTCCATTCGTTCGTCCGTGAGCACATCTTTGCATGATCGTCCATTCACTGGCACATCTCTTTGCATGCATCATTTGTTAGTTCATTGGAAAACATGTCCTTCTGCATGTACTCCCTTCGTTCATCCCATTCGTCATCATGCCATGTTTGTCTGTTCATTCGTCTGTGAACACATCTTTACATGATCCTCCATTCGCGAGCACATCTCTTTGCGTGCATCATTTGTTAGCTCGTTGGAGAACATGTCCTTCTACATGTACTCCCTTCATTCATCCCATTTGTTTTCACACCATGTTTGTTTGCGAGCACATCAAATCCATAAACCTCCTAATCTACCATGATGCATGATCGCTTCGGATACAAGTGACTAAGAGAGGAGACAAGGTTGTGAGGTGTGAGTTGGGATGGAGGCTCCGGGCACTGCTAGTGAAAATTGTGCAGAAGTCACTGGGTGATGGAGAAGAGAAATTTGGATCGACAGTGAGTGTCCACGGGGTATGGCTCAGTTGGAAGGAAAAATTGTGCAGATTTTTAGAGGACTAGTCTACGCTGCGAGAAGGTTGGGCAGACAAAATATGCACAATTTTTTGAAGGAGCGAGAAGCGGGAGCCTAGCAGCCAAAAATTCACAATTCTTGGAGGGAATAGGTAGCTGGCTGCTAGGACCTCGACAAAGAAAAAACCCCAATTCCTGGAGCAAATTGGTAGTCAGCTACTGCAACATTGGCAGCAAAAAACTGCACAATTCCTGGAGGGAACCAACAATCAGCTTATGGAGCTTGGAAGCAAAAATTATGCAATTCTTGGAGGGAACTTATAGTCAGCTACTGGGAGCTGCTGGCAAGGAAAACTTCGATGATGTTGGGAGGTTGGCCTACTGATCACCTCTGCACAGTTTTTGAGCTGAGCGAACTACTGGGCAGTAGATGAATTGCTCATGAAAACTGCGCAGTTTTTCAGGTGAGCAACCGGTCGTCTAACTAGAGGGATGGCTGGAAAAACTACACAATTTTCTGAGGGAGACAAGGATGGGAACTAAGTGTATGTCCGACCTGTCTGTGCAATTTTCTCAGTTAGTGAAGTGGGCAAGGTCTGCAGCCTCCACACATTTTTTGAGGGGAATCTGTCCCGGGGTGACTGTCAAGTCAAATTCTCTGGTTGACTAGTAGGAAGGTTGATTGATCTGCTTGTGGGTAGTGCAACTTTAAATTTATTGCTTGGTGCTTCTATGTTGTTCTGGGTGAAAGTCGGTCGATTCGATGGAGGGGTGAAGGTCCGACTATTAGAGGGGAATCCAGTCGTTATAACTTCAGAAAAATAAGTAAGTTTGTGATCGAGTGAAAAGGTGCATACGTGATCTTGTGAACACACACTTACATGACTTTACGACAAGACAACTCAACCAATCCAAAGACACATGCTCAACATGACTAACCGATGGTGTGAGTGACAAGCATGACGCTTGTGATTGATCATTGGTCGACCGTTATGATGCTTGCATGACAATGTTTCTGACTCCATGTGTGAGTGTGATGGATTCTTACATAGCGAACACAACATGTACACATGAAGTGAAGACCTTATGTATGACCAGAACATGGTCGCAAGCATGATACTGACATCAACATGCAAAATTTTTCGATGGAATGATCAAGTAAGGTGGGTGTGAAGGCTTACACGAGATCACGTAGAGAACTCGAGTGTGTACAATCATCTTGTAGAACTCTCAAAGGAGGCTCTAATATTGGATGTAGGCCAAAATTTTGGAGGATGTTGTAGACACTACAACACTTTGCAACACATTGGTATAACCCCATCTTATCTGTTTTGGTTCATTGTCAGCACAGGACCTTGGTATTTCAAGGAGTATTGAATCATTGTGTGGGTTACTTTGGCTTCCCCACTTACCCCATGGACATACATGGTTCAACTTTTCCAACTCAATCAAACACAATCAAAATTTCAACTTGATCACAGTGTTTCAAAATCGAGAAGGGTAGTTTAGCTCGTGAGTTAAAGATTTTCAGAGTATAAGTTTTCATATCTGGTGTTTCTCCACTGCCATTAGGCCTAAGCAGTACCCCTATGGAGTCATGTAGGAACACACGCATTGCTCCACTTCCAGCAAGCCTAGTCAATACCCCGGTGGAGTTTCATGCTTCACCTCTCTACGCAGGAAGCCTTTCTCTTCTTTCGCCTTTATATTTTTTTCAAGAGGAATGTGCATAGGCACTTATTTATTTTTGGGGCGGAAGAGGGATCATGACTTATTGAGATCAGAAGAGGTTTTTCCTCCAAAAAATCATGTAAGACCTCTGACATATGTTTGCTCGATTTTCCCTTTCTTCATTTCTACTAGTTGGATAAGCTTGAACACACATAGCAAAAGGATGAGTACATGTATGGGTCTTCCTAGTGTGGACACAAGTTCATGGTTGGACCAAGATTTCCCTTGTATATGTATTGTATTTTCCATCAAGACTTCATTAGCTGAAGGTTATAACAAAGTGCAAAGAAGACGAACACAAGATTGGCCAAGTATTGTAGTGTCAAAAGTCTCTTCTTATCTCAGCCACATACTCATTCAAAAGCCATAACACAAGAGATGACAACACTTATTTCCAGAAAAAAAAAGTAAGGTATTAAGAAACTCAAACAAATGAAAACAAAAATAGCAAGCGAAGCAACCAAATGAAAACAAATATAGAAAGCAAGGTAAACGAAATAAAAACAACAAGTAGCAAGCAGACTACGTACATGGCACAGGGCACGGCTCGACCTACTAGAAGTAGTGATTGAGATCTTGGCCATTGATGGGAAGGTTGTCAATCCTCCTATCAAGTGATTGTAGATGGTATGTATGTGGGCCAAGCTTCTCATGGATTGTGTACGGACCAATCCACAAGGACTGAAACTTCGTATGCTTTCCTTTGTCTTCATGGGACTTATCCCATTTCAAAACCAAGTCACCAACATCGAAGTTAGCTTTCCCTATAGACTTCTTATCAAACCATCTCTTGATACAGTTATGGTGGAGTGTAAATTTTTCTTTTGCTTTCATCCTTTCTTCTTGAAGCTTGTGGAGTGTACCATTCTACACTGAACTAGCTGGCAAGGCTTGTCTTGGGATTCTTCGGATAGCTGAAGTGCAGGTAAGTATATATTAGGTGGAAGGATGGCTTCTTTACCATAGACCAGAAAGTATGGTGAGGTATTCAGAGAGGGTTTGGGTGCTACGTGGTCAACCCATAGTGCATTCATCAGAGCGGTATGCCAGTTGCACTGCTTAGAGAAAACAATGTTTTTTATTATGCAGATGAGGTTTTTATTCATGGATTTTCCTAGACTATTTCCTTGCGGGTAGTAGTTGAATGAGTGTTTCAGCACAATACCATTTTGTAATGTAAAATCATAAATATTTAAAGATGAAAAGTATGTTGCATTATAAAAAACAAGTGATACCGGAACGTCGAAGCATGAGATGATGTTTTGCTGGAGGAAGTTGATGACCTCCTGGTCATTCACTTGCTTGAGAGGAACTACTTCTATCCACCACGTAAACTAATCAGTTGTTGTTAGAATGTAACAGTGTTGTTTTGAAGAAAGTGGGAAAATATCCCTAATGATATATAGGCCCCATTGTTGGAATGGTTTGGTCACTTCAACAGGGTGCAGTGGAGTTGCTGACCTTTGTATTCTGTTGATGCATCACTAATAGACCGAACACTTATGGGCATAAGCATGTGCATCCTTGAATAATGTGGGCCAGTAGAAATCGGCTCGCATAACTATGTGTGTAGTGGTGTTTCCCGCAAAGTGACCCCTGAAGGGTCCGTCATTTAGATCTTGTAATACCTTCTTTGATTCATGTGCCTCTAGGAACCTATGAAAAACTCTATTGTTGTGCTTCTTGTAAAGCACTTTGTGCATCGTCTGATATGCTAAAGCTTTGAGGCACAACACCCTCTTTTGTCTGATGGAAAAGTGAGAGGGTGCAGTGTTGTGTTTAAGGTATTTGTGCACATCTGCGTACCAAGAGGTTCCGTCTTAAGTGGGTGTTGCTCACCTTATGTGATACATCTCAATTTCCTGCTCCTAGTTGGCAAGCTCTTCTTCACTTTTCGGTATGTGTATTGATTCAACTCCAAGTCTGCAGAGACCATGTCCTTTAATTGTGTGAACTGGATTGATTCAAGATCATACTCTTGCAAGCCTGTCATTCAGTTCGCACGTCGTTCACCCAGTTCTTGTTGTACAAGAAATGTGTCAACTGCTGGGTGAGGGACGTAGATGATTGTTATGAAACCAGCTCACAAAAAGATAGAAAAGATAGATCAACGCCTTAGAAATAAGCCTCTTTGAGGGGGAAACCTCCTTTACATTACACAAATGAACAATTCTTAGATGATTCAAATGAAAAAATATCCTTTCTATATATAGGAGTCTACAGGGTCACAATATAACCAAAGCCGCCCTAACAATAATAATATAAGGCACAAAAATAACAATAGTGGGATTCTATGGGGCACAATAGTAACAATATGGGGACAATAGGGGCACAATAATAACAATAAGGGATACAACGACAACAGTAATGTGGGAATCACTAGTATTATAGGGACCTAACATGCCCCTCTCCTTCAAAAAAGTGTTATCCTCGACGCTTGAGTAGTTTTGAATGCTTCTATATAAAATTCTCATCCTCTCATGTGGAATCTTCAATGGGTAAGTTCTTCCACTTGATGAGATATTCTGAAATTGATCAATTTCGTTGATGTCGAGTTCTTGTTTCTTTGACTACTTCAGGATCCAATATGATTTTTCCTTCCTCATCAAGTTCTGGCAATATTGTTTGAATTAGAAGCTTGTCACCTATAACCTTCTTTAAGCATGAAACATGGAAAATTGGGTGCACTCGGGAAGTTGTAGGAAGCCCAAATTTGTATGCCATAGTACCTATCTTTTGCAATACCTTGTACAGTCCATAATACTTTGGTGATAATTTATTATCCTTCTTAGCTTGCTTGAGGGACATTTGTTTATATGGTTGTAGCCGTAGGAATACCCAGTCACCTATATCAAAACTTATTTCACTGCGATGTTGATATGTCTGTTGTTTCATTCTATTTTGCGCTAGGATGAGGTTATCCTTTAAGAGTTGGAGAACTTGTTGCTGATGCTCTATGTGATATCCATAAAGTGCCATAAATGGGGTCATTTTTGTTGCAGTATGGAAGGAAGTGTTATACCACCATTAAGCCAGAGGAAACCATTTGACCCATTGTGTCTGTTTATCAGATACAAAACAATGAAGATATCCTTCAAAACATTTGTTAACTATCTCAATTTGCCCATCAGATTGAGGATCATAAGATGAGCTATGAGCTAACTGAGTACCAAGGCAAGAAAATAATTATGTCCAAAAATTTCCAGTGAAAATGGGATCTTTGTCGCTTACAATAATCTTTGGGTTTCCATGTCACTTTTGAATTGTTTCCATAAATACAGTAGAAACTGTATTGTCTTTAAGTGGATGAGATAATGCAGAAAAGTGTGCATACTTGGTAAGTTTGTCAATTACCACCATGATAACACTCTTTTCTTCGGACTTGGGTAAACTTGTGATAAAATCCATTGAAACCTCCTTCCAACGTTCGCTTGGAATGGATAAAGGTTGTAATAGTCATGGGGTCTTAATTGTTTCAACTTTATTTTGTTGGCAAACCAAACATGCCACCACAAACATTTGAATATCTGATTTAAGGCCATCCCAAAAAAAATCCTTCTTAACCCTATGGTAGGTTTTTAGAAATCCTGAGTGCCCTCCTAAGGGAGAGGTGTGCAATTCCCTAAGAATATTTT
>APFE031546538.1:39019-57930 GCA_000404065.3 Pinus taeda | reverse complement strand
AAAGTCAAAGTCACTACAGGACCAATGCAAAAATCAAACCCTAAGGCTAGAACTTCTATGAATTTCACTAAAGCTCTTGACGCTAACGAAACAAGTTCAGGTGAAGATCTCTGACAGATAACAGTGGATCTGGGCAGTAAAAACTAATTAAAGACCAAATATAAGAGGAAAAATGGAAAAAATGGAAATTTTCTCAATTTTTGACAGGGTACGCAGGCAGCCTATTTGCATAGGTGCGTGCACGCTCTGTGTACAAAGCTGCAGTGCGTACAGGTACGCACTGTGCTCAACTCAGAGGGTGCGTACTACTAGAAAAACCAAGAAAAACTAAAATCTAACTTAACTCTAAGCTAGCCCACCCAAATACATAGTCAAACAGCCAAAAACCAGACAAGAAATGACTTTTCTCAGATCAAAGTTTCACACAAAGGAAAAATCATTCACATCAATGGAGTCCCCAATGGAGTTGCCAATTTGTCATGCAGAAAGAGTTAATCTTGCGGACAAAACCAACCTCCCTAGAATCTTAAGGCTTTCTAGTGACAAAAAAAAACAATTAAGAACAATCCTTCTCTAAACATGCATTTACCATACAAGAAATCAAGTGTTTAGATCCTACCTGTAGTCCAACGCTGTTGTATTAGTCCAGCATCGTCGATCCAGATGAGCTCCTCCTTCACTTCGAAACCTGCATTCACTAACAATCAAACGATTAAATAGCACCTGAGTATCTCATAAAATAAAACATATTCAACATACAGACCAAGGAGTATATGAAACAACTCATTAATAACAAATTGTTGAGAAGAATGGACTTATTTGTATTAAAGGAAACAAAAAAGAACCATTACAACCTGAGCCTTGGTGTTGTGCAAGTTCCTCCCAGGGTCCAGCAAGAGTTTTCCTCTACTTTGACAAGCTCACCCACTTCCAAATTAAACAAGAAAGGATGGTAATCTCTCCTCACAAGCTTCTACAAGGAAGTCCTAATTCCAGCAGCATCTACCCTTTGGAATGTTCAGCTTTCAACCTCCCCTCCTCTGGCCCAATGCTGTATTTATAGTGCTCAAGAGGAAGTTAATCAGGTCCACCATCAATGGGATAAGCCCCTCTTTGGATGGGGTAGCTCCCCTCTTGATGGGATAAGTTCCTCTTTCATAGGGATACATGAACCATCTGGAGGCGCTCAATACACGTCAAACAAGCTTCTAGAATGATCTAGAAATGACCACAAGTAACTTTTTTAAGATGAAACTCGCGCCTTTTGACCTTTACAGGAGTACGCACCCACCCCTTTACATACAGAGCGTACAAGTACGCAGGTACTATGAGCTTGGGATGCGTACACGTAGGTAAGGTTGAGAGAAACTGCGTACCCAGAGATAAATATATTTTTTAAAGACTTTCTCTCTTTCTTAAAGTTTGACATGGAGAGCAGAGGTATGAGGCTTGCCAAGGAGGATAGTATGACTGTTGATGGAGCCATACTAATTGCAAATAGTCATGGTGACAAATTTTAGTGTAACAGGGTACTTTTACTCTCCCACCTCTAAATGTTCATTCAATCAATATGATCTCGGTCTCTACGGATCCTTGGGTTATCCTTTCCCCAAATAAAATTGGTACATTTGGCAATGTTATGCCTTTAAGTCCATTGGAGCAAAATTATCAAGAAATTGTCTTGGCTTTGATGGCCACTTCAAAAAGTCATACTGTTTTTAGTATGAACCTGGACACTTATGTACCATCTCCTTGGATTGGTTCTTGAGATTATCTAGATCCTTTGAATGAGACATTCCCCATCAACAAGAGTATCATTGAAGTCATGTCTCTGGACAAAACTCCATGGAACGATCTACATCATCGTTCTTCATTTCTTCCCAGCCTCAATGAGATGCCTTCCTATCTTGAAGCATTTGTTTCTCATTGTCCTATGCCTCCACTTCAAACAGCTATCTTGGTGCATGAAGTCTTGTTTGAGGGTAATATGGGGAACATCCATTGCTACTATGCCTCTTGACATTTCCATTAAACTTGGAATTGTCGAGAGCATTCATATTGAGGTTTCTTGTTCTCGAGATAAGATTAGAATTTATACTCAGTTTTTTAAAGAATTTCGAGACGTCTGCACATGGTCATACGAGGAAATGCCTAGTATTGAACCAGCAGTAGTGTTTCATGAGATTTTGACTTATCCTAGTGCTAAGCTTGTTTAAAAACGGCTTCACCCTATGCACCCTCAAAAGGCTGCTGCTATCAAAGCAAAAGTGGAGAAGCTTTTAAAAGCAAGTTTTATTTATCCTATTACATTGACAAATTGGATGTCCAATATCATCCCTGTTTCAAAAAAGCAGGGCACAATCCGTGTTTGTGTTGATTACAACGATATAAATTGTGCATGTCCTAAGGACAATTATTCCACTCCATTTATCGATCAAATCATCAACGAATGTGCTAGGAGTGATATTTTCTCGTTCATGCAAAATTTTTCTCGCTATAACCAAATTAACATTTCACCTATTGATCAACATGAAATACCCTTTATCTTTCCCTGGGGTACTTTTTCTTACAAAAATCTTCCTTTCAGTTTAAAGAATGTTGGAGCTACCTTCCAAAGAGCAATGTCTTATGCATTTCACGACATTCGACACATTTTTCAACCATACCTCTATGACTTACCAGCTCATTCTGCTAAGCATCGTGACCATCCGGATCACTTAAGATCCATATTTTTACGATTTTGACATTATAATATCCATCTCAATCCACAAAAGAGTGTGTTTTGCATTGAGTCTAGCCGACTCTTGGGTTTTGTGGTGCCTTGTAAAGGTATCTGAATTGATCCTTTGAAAGTTGAGGCCATTGTAGAAATTCCCACCTATAGATCACCTGATAATGCAATATACTAAAGAAAAATAATTTATCTACTTCTACAAACAATTATGCAAAAGCTTAATCGAATTGAGCAAGACCAATTGAACACATATAACTGATAATAAGAAACCAATCACACATAACATAGAAGAAATAACCCAGGGAAAGCCTCACCCTAAAACCCCAACTCTATATTATCATACAAGTGGAAATATAGTCTGGATTACAAAAAGAATTAGCTCACAAGCTATCCTGCTCTCTCTGCAATCCCTATGATGCTCATAGACAGTCACAGGCCCCTCTCAAACCTTCTCCTCTGCCCTCCAAGCCTCCTATTTGCGCAGTTTTCTTTGGGGTCCAGTGCAACCATTTGTGTGAATTGGACTCTTCACACACTCACTAACCTCTTATCTAACTGCAAAATCCTGAAGGATATAAATCCTTCTCCATGGATGAGCTTCCTTTACAGGAAAAATATATCCAACTGACAGTACATTGTCCCTCCTTTGATCTCAACTGGGTCTTTGTCTGAACTGACATGCATGAGTTATTCATGAGAGAATATTCAGTTATTTGAAGTGCAATAGTTATATGCAAGCATGTATTAACTAACTGAACTCACATTAATTTAAACAAACTATTTAATCAATCTAACTGGACATGACTCAATTAACTAACCCAACTAATTACAACTCAAATTAGAATTCATCCTTATCTCTTTAACTGATGGATAAATTACTCAATTAATGGACAAACTGTTGCATGTCCTCACATAGACTTCATGTTTGATTTTTCACAACTAATTAACTCATGGTGAATTAACTAATTTATTTTCAAACAGTTGTTAAGTTCAAATTCGAATTTTACTTCACTATTTTAGTTTAGGGACTGACTAAAATAGGAATCCATCCTGAACTGCTAAAAATAGCAATGTTATTTTTATCACTTCCATTTTTCATTCCTTGTTGCTCAATCCAACATTGGTACCCAAACTGCTATTTATAGTAGTGTTATTTTTAGAACTTCTATTTTTAGAATTTCTTGTTGCTATTTTCAACACTCCCTCTCAACAAGAAAGGCATTCAACTCAAACCCAATCCTATACCTTTGGAATGTTCTGCATGCAACACTTCTCGCAAGTGTGGTTGCTCCAGCAACTCTAGAAACAAAAAAAAACTCCCAACTGACCTCTCTATTGGGCTAGAAACATAATCTGATGCTGAACCTCCATCATCAGCTGATAAGTGCTCCCTCTCTAACCTATGAGTTGCTGCAACACTCCATGCATCTCACACCGTTGCACACCTCTTTGTGCCATCATGCATTGGTGCAACACCCCTGTGCCTCTCACATTGTTGCAACCTGCTAGTTCTACATAGTCCTTGGACTCCTACACTGTAGCTCTCTCTGCCACTCCATCTGCATCTATCTCTACCCACTCAGCAAGTCCTACTACTCCTCGTTGGGGCTCCTGTAGCAAAGTCGAATCAAAGAGGTTGGGTACCTCAAGGATCTTGCCCCTATTCCAACCTTCTTGGGACGATCACTCCACATCACCCACCTCCTACCTAGAGGTATGGATGCATGTGATCCCTCTCCCCACCTGGCTTGAACTTTCCCCCTATTGGAGGTCCCTACATGAGTAGATGTCTCTGCTTGATCTCCTCTCAACTTCTCTAGTTGTGGCTGCTCCACAACCTCCTGAAGCTACTTCACCAATTGTGGCTCTTCCACAATCGTCTGAGACTCCTTCTGGTGCTGCATGTTGAGAGGAAATGTACTCTCCCTCTCAACCACCAAGTCTCCATAAGTTGCCTTGCTCCTCAAGGCTTTGCATGCATCTTGAACCTCAAGAGCATACAAGTTCTTGACCCATGAACCAATCTGCTTCACCTGTCTAGTGGTGATGTCTCTAAGGAAAACCTTTCCCTTACTGAATACTACATCATAGCCTCTATCTTCTAGCATCATGATCGACACCAAATTTCTCTTCCATCCTGGTACATACTTGACATCGGTCAAGGTAATGCGAGCTCCATGCTCCCTCTGAAAAATAACCATGCCTACACCTGAGACACTATACTTTTCATCATTAACCATCGCTATGAGTATCTGGAGATCTTTCTCCTCCAAAGTAATGAAAAAACTCTTGTTGCTGGTCATGTGGAAAGAAGCCCCATTGTCAAGAAACCAACCACTTCCCACCATGGTGAAACCATGCATGTGAACAACGTGAAATCCAACTCAAACTGTGAGGCCAGTGCCTCCCCTTCTGATCCTTCCACAGATCCCTTCTTGGATTTCCTCAGTGGACAATTTGTAGCAAAATGGCCCACCTCATGACAACGAAAGCATCACACTTTCGATTTGTCAAAATTCTTCCCACCTTGGGAAGAACTAGATTGGGAAAGAGAATTCTTCTCCTTCCTCTTCTTCGTCGTACTCACTAAGGCGTAGTTTTCTTGATCCTCCATAGATGAAGAACCATCTCTGGTGCTTCTTCTTATCTCCTTTTGTATCAAATTTAACCAAAGTCATTTCCAATCTAGCAGTTTCTCTCTTCCATTAACCAAGTCTTGGTAGCTATGCCAAATCTTAGGAAGACTGAGGAGTGCAAGACTCACCATGTCATCATCAGCTATAGTGATCCCTACACTCACAAGCTCATCCCTACATGTGGTGAGCATGTTCAAATACATAGAGATCGTGTCGCCCTTTTCAACTTGATCTACTGAAGCTTGTCCTTCAGCGCCAGCTTCCTCTGATCGCTGCTATTCTGATATAGATCTTTCAATGTTTTCCAACTTGAAAATGGTGTCTCCTTCCCATGGAGATTCGAGATTATGTGGTCTCGAACTCCCTCCAGAAGAATCCTCCTTGCTCTAGCCACACATTTCCTCCATTCTGCCAATTCAATAGCATCAGTCGGCTTGGGGACTTCTTGATCAATGAAGTCCTTTAGATTGTTATCCTCCAATATTTTTTCCATGCGATCCTTTCAGGCTATATAATTCGAACTGCCATCAAGGGCATATTCAAGTCTTAAACCATTGAACGCCATAGGTGAAATAAATATGTGATAAGAACTTGATTTCTATATTGAGAATTCACAAACTTCGAACTTCTCCCTTCTTGTACATTGTTTTTCCTTGATCACCTTTGCTCTGATACCATGTAGAAATTCCCACCTGTAGATCACCTGATAATGCAATATACTAAAGAAAAATACTTGATCTACTTCTACTAACAATTATGTAGAAGCTTAATCCAATTAAGCAAGATCAATTGAACACATATCACTGATAAGAAGAAATCACTCACACATAACACAGAATAAATAACCTGGGGAAAGCCTCAGCTTAAAACCCCAACTTTGTATTATCATACAAGTGGAAATATAGTCTGGATTACAAAAAGAATCAGCTCACAGGCTATCCTACTCTCTCTGCAATCCCTCTGCTGCTCATAGACAGTCAAAGGCCTCTCTCAAATCTTCTCCTTTTCCCTCCAAGCCTCCTATTTCTTTGCACAATTTTCCTTGGGGTCCAGTGCAACCACTTGTGTGAATTGGCCTCTTCACACACTCACTAACCTCTAATCAAACTGCACAATCCTGAAGGAGATAAATCCTTCTCCATGGATGAGCTTCCTTTATAGGAAAAATCTATCCAACTGATAGTACATTGTCCCTCCTTTGATCTCAACTAGGTCTTTGTCTGAACTGACATGCATGAGTTATGCATAAGAGAATATTTAGTTATTTGAAGTGCAGCAGTTATAGGCGAGCATGCATTAAATAACTGAACTCACATTAATTTAAACAAACTGTTTAAATCAATCTAATTGGACTTGACTTAGTTAACTAAGCCAACTAATTACAACTCAAATTAGAACTCATCCTTATCTCTTTAATTGATGGATAAATTCCTCAATTAATGGAGAAATTGTTGCATGTCCTCACATAGACTTCATGTTTGATTTTTCACAACTAATTAACTGATGGTGAATTAATTAATTTATTTTCAAACAACTGTTAAGTTCAAATTCGAATTTTACTTCACTATTTTAGTTTAGGGACTGACTAAAATAGGAATCCATCATGAATTGCTAAAAATAGCAATGCTATTTTTAGCACTTCCATTTTTCATTCCCTGTTTCTTAATCCAGCACTGGTACCCAAACTATTATTTATAGTAGTGCTATTTTTAGCACTTCTATTTTTAGCATTTCTCATTGCTATTTTCAGCAGCGATTATCAATTTACCCACCCCCCCACCTCATCACTGCAATCGCAGAGCCTGCAAGGAAAGGCTAATTTTCTCCGTCGATTTTTCCCTAATTACGTCGAACTCGCCAAAGGTTTTACTCGCTTACTTAAGAAGGGGATCCCTTTTATTTGGGATGAATTTTCCCAGAAATCCTTAAATGTTTTGAAAGACACGCTTCTCAATGCTCCTTTGCTGCATCCCCCTGATTATCAATGCAAATACTTCTTATACTTGGTTGCAACTGATACTACTATTGCTATGGTGTTAGTTCAGGACGACGACAATGTTGATGAGAATGTGGTTTATTACTTAAGCTAAAATCTTCTTGACACTGAGTCTTGATATTCCCATGTCGAGAAGATTGCCTTGGCGGCAATCCATGCCATCCAAAGATTTCAACACTATATCCTTTTACAGAAAACTATAGTGATTTCTTATTGCAACCCCATGACATATATACTGACTCGCCAATTACTAGGGGAAAAATACTCCAAATGGATCATTATCCTGTAGGAGTTTGATTTGGAATTTACTGCTTCCAAATCAAAGAAATTGCTCATCCTTGGTGAGTTGATCTTTACTCTTCCATCTGCAAGAACTTCAACTGATTTTACTGAGAAGATACCCGATGAAACTATGTTTCTGATCAGCACTCTTGACCCATGGTATGGAGATATTATCGTTTATCCTCAAACCCAAACCTTCTGATCTGATTTGTCTCAATCCAACCAATGTCGTATTCGGCATCAGTCCTAACCCTGTCAGATCCTTGGTGATACATTTTATTTGGTCGGTGTGGACTCTATTCTTTGCAGGTGTCCGACCCTAGAAGAGGCTAAGTGGGTCTTAAATGATTCCCACTCTGGTGCCTGTGGTGGTCATATGTTCGGATATGCCATTGCTCATAAAATCCTTTGCGTCAGTTATTTATGGCTTTATATCTTTAAAGATTGCATTCTATCTGTCCAAAAATGCCATGAATGCTAGATTTTAAACCGCAAGTAGCGTGCCCCACCCGCTAGTTACAACTAACAGAATTTTGTCGGAGTGTTTACATCAAAATATCAAAAAATAAAGTGTTCTAGGACACTCGGCTTTCCAAGCCTACAAAATGTGTAAAAGGACTAGATAAACTATCAATCTACATAGTGCTCATGATAGCATGAGAGCGCTCTGATCACTCATCCTAACAGCCGACGTAGTCTCACAGAGACTCCCACTATGTGTCTCTGCCAACATAGTGGAACATCACCAATAGTGGCATACTCTAGGAATCCACAAGTTATCGCCTCCAGATTGTGCTCCATATTAGCTAAGGGCTTTGCCCTTTCCTCATAGTTTGTGCTCACTATCTGCTGTGAAACTCACCGTGCTATTGCAAGCATGCCTGGTGGTCTCTCTGGTCCCACATATGCACATTTATCACAAGTTGAGTCTCATTTTACACTTTCATAAAAAATTATAAAATTTGAAAAAATCTAAAATAACAAGTTTTTACCTACATCGGTCCACTCTTCTCCTGGTGGGAGAGGCAGATTTGGATCCCACCTGAAATCCATGCCAACATAAGTGTAGTCATCCACCACGAGTAGTTGGTGTTCTATCTAAATGAAAAATTATGATGGGTAATGCATATGTTAACCCGTTCCTCCTTGAGGCATGAGTTGACTTCTTCGCACGAGTCTTGGATCTCAAGGGACAAGATCTGGTACTGCTTTCCACCAATACCAAAATAAGGGCACTCACTCTAAAAATAAGGTCACCAATATCGAACCAAAACCGACTTTCTTCAGGTGTCCATGCTTCATCTTGGTCAGTTTTTGTTTCATGTTTTGCAAAAGGCCTCCACAACAGTTGAATACAGTGGGGGTCAAACATGTGATAGCATATTGGAACTAGGATTTTGAAGCCTCATGCAAGGCTTGCGTGCCAGATACACACACCATAGTGAACAAAATCGTTCTCAAGACGAGGTTATTGTTGATTGTCACTATCTTCACCTTCCCTCCATTGGTCATTTTGGCACCAGGGCAATGCCTCTGGACTAGAGTCCTTTTAATTTCACCTCCTTGGCGAGATCCAAAGAGTTGGATCACTTCCCCTTATCAAGGCAATCCCGTGATGAAGTAGATGTCCATTTCCTCAAGTTCTAGTTCCTAGCCTTTAATGATGAAGATCTCTCGATCTACATCCAAGAGACTCATCAAATAGGGCAACAATTCCATCTGATACCTTAGCCTTGTAGTCCCTGTTAGACACTAGATTAACCTCAGGTTGAAGAAGGAAATCCTAGGATAACCACAAACCATGCTTAACCTGGTAGCTAGCCCTACCAGGTCGGGAGAGGGCTCTCTCCTTCTGAATCTCAGTCAAGGTGACTGGATCAGATATGGATTTTAGGCTAGGTATAGCAACTCTAGGGTTTTTTGATTGGATTTTTTTTGGGTCGAAACAACAATAGTAAGGATGATTTGGACTATGAAATCGATGTCAGTTTCTGTCGGCAAACCTGGGGAAAATAAAGTGCCATGTTCAGCCAAGTGAAGATTGTAAATGTGAGAAGTATAGGGTAGAAAGCCCAGTACCCTACAGGCATTAGACAAACAATGAATCTGCAACAACAACTTTAGATGAAAGAGAATCACGAGGTTGCTCAACAGAGCATCTAGCCAAGGATGAATTCTACTAAGACAACCATTACAACTAACAGCAAAATCATCATGAAAGGAGCATCATTACGGATGAATTTGTAACATATCACTTAGACAATGTTGCAACAAAAATTATTAGAAAAGATATAATGTGTAAATGAATTACAGGAAAAACATACTAAACATCAGCACCATGATGAATCCCAGATCCAAAGGGCAAAACACTGCTTTATTAAAATGATATTCAGGAACAAATTTACACAGAGCCAAGACAGCCTCTCTATTGCCAAAATCCAACCTCTACACTATGAAATTCATAAAATATATACATTTTCTCATCCTCGTATTAAGGAAATCGAGGTCAACCATCTTCTTCAAAATAGAATCAGTTACATTAAACTTGGACCGAATTTCTGAAAATAGGTGTTGAAGATGAACTCGTATCTCCTAAACCATAGCACCTATTACAAAAATGAAAGAGGCTTTTGTATATAAGGTCATGTTGGAGAAAAATTTCTCTCAAATTTTTGGAATTTGTTTCCATTTGCTCACAATCTGTGCCACAAAATCATCTCTAAAACAGAAAATCATTAAAAATTTAAATCTGTGAAAATGAGCTGTCAAGATCTAGCCACATATCCAAATTCACAACACCTGTGAATAAAATAAAAGAGGTTTTTGTTAAACGGCTAGTAGTTAACAAAAACCTCCTTGGGGTTTTCAAAATTACTTTCCATCTGTTGTAAAATGGCACCGCACTAAAATGACTAAAACAATAAAATAAATGAAAATTTTGCTTTGTTTTAATGCAGGCTCCAAATATCATTGCATATCTCTCACATAGTAGCACCTGTGCATAAACTAAAGGAGGTTTTCTTTATTTGGTATGTGGTGGACAAAAACCTCTTTTAAGTTTGTAAAATTCCATTCCAAACTAATTTTGTAGTAAACTTGTCCCTGTGTGCAGCAACTGACCTCAGAACATGCATAACAAAGAATTAATCATTCATTTCGATCATATCTTATGATCCAAAAACTAGTTACAGGAGTGTGATATATCATTGGAAACATTTTTCTAAGCTTCTTCTGAGGGACACATTTGTGACATGTTTTTTTGCTAAATATCATGTGCAAAACATCTAACCAAACCAAACCTAGTAAGAGCTCATGTTGATCCCTGGTGATAGGCTACGAAGACTAGAACTAAAATTGGCCTTATTTGGGATGGCAGTTCCTTGGAGGTGTCAAGAACACCATAGACCAAATGCCTCATCCATTGGGCAATACGGTCAAACAACTACAAACCCAAAACAATTCATACCAATCCAAAAACATATACATATTGCAACCTGTACATAAACAAATACCGAAAACTGAAATGCTGCCTCAGGCAGCTTATTTATGTACAAATCTAACCTACTTTGCGGAAAAATTGATATATCAAGTAATTTTGTAATTCCAGAACAACCAATCAAGTAACTATGACAAAGATGTTGTTCTTTGATAGTGTTTGAACCAGAACATAGTTGGAAATCTTACCAGCAATATATACCCATAGTACCTCTGGCTCTGTAAAAGGCAACCTGGTTTTCCTTTCAACTTAAAAATATATTCCATATATGTAGCTATAGGATCATAGAAACCAACTTCTATCTGCTACCCCAACTCATTAAAATATGCTCTTGGCTAGAGATTGTCACATCCTCATTGTAAATCATAACATCCTTTTGTCCAACCATCTAAGGGCAGCCTTACCTTTTCTTCTTTGGGAGGAGGGAGAGTTTACAAGAACTGTTTAGGGTCTTGGAATTCATGTGACTTAATTTGAACATCCAATATTTCAATTTCATTTTCTAATATTTCAACAACTAAGCCAAGAAAACAATATTTAATCTCAGGTGTGAGTCGGGTGGATTTCAAGCTAAGAAGCAATGATGTTAAAAAACTCTGATCAATCTGAAATTTTGCTAACTCATCCCTTAAAATCAATAACATTTCACTAGATAACGGATTTTCCACATACCCTATCATCGGCGATTACCATCAACATTTTTGAAAACTAGATTCTTTGGCAGTGAAGTCGAAGCTTAGGATCTTGAACATTGGCATCATCAAGTAGATGATTTCAGCCTTCATATGTGTCTAATTGTTGTCCACCATCAGCAATCAGATCTGCAACTTTAATGATATTTCCCAAAGAAGATCTGTCACCTCTTCCCCAATATGGTTGCCAATATCTTAGAGCCTAGATCAACCTCAGGCTGAAGAAGGCAATCCTAGGATAACCACAAACCACGCTTAACCTAGTAACTAGCCCTACCAGGTCGGGAGAGGGCTCTCTCCTTGTGAATCTCAGTCAGGATGACTGGATCAGATATGGATTTTAGGCTAGGTATAGTAGCTCTAGGGTTTTTTTATTGGATTTTTTTTGGGTCGAAATAGCAAGAGTAAGGATGATTTGGACTATGAAATCGATGTCAGTTTCTGCCGACAAACCTGAGGCAAATTAAGTTCCATGTTCAACCATGTGAAAATTGTAAATGTGAGAAGTATACGGGAGAAATCCCACTACCCTGCAAGCATCAGACAAAGGATTAATCTACAACAACTTTAGATGAAAGAGAATCACGAGGTTGCTCAACAGAGCATGTAGCCAAGGATGAATTCTACTAAGACAGCCATTACAACTAACAACAAAATCATCATGAAAGGACCATCATTACGGATGAATTCCAAACATATCACTTAGAGAATGATGCAACACAAAATAGTAGAAAATACATAATGTGTAAATGAATTACAGGAAAAACATACTAAACATCAACATCGTGATGAATCCCAGATCCAAAGGGAAAAACACTGCTTTATTAAAATGATATTTAGGAAAAATTTTACACAAAGCAAAGAAAGCCTCTCTGTTGCCAAAATCTGACCTCTACACTATGAAATTCATAAAATATATACATTTTCTCATCCCTGTACTAAGGGAATTGAGCTGAACCATCTTCTTCAAAATAGAATCAGTTACATTAAACTTGGACCAAATTTATGAAAATAGGTGTTGAAGAGGAACTCGTATCTCCTAAACCATAGCACCTATTACAAAAATGAAATAGTTTTTGTAGATACGGTCATTTGGGAGAAAACCCTCTCTCAAATTTTGGAAATTCGTTTCTTGTTGCTCGCAATATGTGCCACAAAATCATCTCTAAAACAAAAAATGATTAAAAATTTAAATTTGTGAAAATGAGTTGTAAAGATCTAGCCACATATCCAAATTCATGACACCTGTGAATAAAATGAAAGATGTTTTTGTTATATGGCTCATGATTAACACAAACCTCCTTGGGTTTTTCAAAATTACTTTCCAGCTGTTGTAAAATGGCACCGCACTAAAATGACTAAAACGGTAAAATAAATGAAAATTTTGCTTTTTTTTAATGCAGGCTCCAAATTGTATATCTCCCACATAGTAGCACCTATGCATAAACTGAAGGACGTTATTTTATTTGGTATGTGATGGAAAAAAACCTCTTTCACTTTTATAAAATTCCTGTCCAAACTGATTTTGTAGTAAACTTGTCCCTGTGTGCAGCAATTGACCTCAAAACATGCATAACCAAGAATTAATTATTCATTTCGATCATATCTTATGATCTAGAAACCAGTTATAGGAGTGTGATATATCGTTGGAAATATTTTTCTGAGCTTATTCTGATGGAAACATTTGTGACATGTTTTGTGTTGAATATCATGTGAAAAACATCTAACCAAACCAAACCTAGTAAGAGCTCATGTTGATCCCTGGTGACAGGTTGCGAAGACTGGAACTAACAGTCCCGAAGAACTTTAACAGCCCGCAATTCCTCAGAGCGTTTATGCATTCAGGATCCTAAGCTTCTTGGAATTCTTCAGCCTCATAGCCTCTTTCTCTCTACTCCATGACTATGATCTCCTACAAAACATCATTTAACACCTATTAATGTTTTTTTCACAGATTAAAATCATCAATTTTTTCTTAAAAAAAGAGTTTTCTTTCCAAAAAATCTGCCTCTGTGCCATTGTGCCTATTTTTACAAATAGAGAAATGGCATCGTGTGAGCCTTTGGGCTCAAGCGTGATCATCGCAGGTCTGATGACCATACCCGCGATGGTCGTCGATGCCTTAAAAATTTTAATCCTCCTTTATATCATAAAAATTACCGTTCAAAATGCATAAAAAGGTGATAAAATGCAAGAACAGGGATGGGCCTCTTACTTGTTGCAGACGGTTCGTGAAACGGTACCCTGGATCTCCTGTAATAGCCACTGGAAAATCAAGAGAATTAGGGCACAAAACACTTTCAGAGCTTATTGTGGTAAAATGGTAAAAAATAAATTTACTTTTGGTTATTTAAAAGTTTTGCAAGTATTTTTTGTCAATATTTTTATAATATTTTAATGTTTTTCTCGATATCAATGATGGGTATGTTTCTTTGTGCAGTTATAGGTACTTTCGACTGAACAATGATCATTATTGACTGATTCTTGCGAGTTTTATTTTATCTCTTTTTCGGACTCATTAAATAAATGAAAAAGGAACCCCCCTGGAGTCATCTTTGAGCTTTTTTATGACTCTCAAAAACTAAAAAGATTGTCAAGTACTTGTTGTTTTGAACTCGTTAAAGTAAATGAATCAATGTCACCTCAGTATACATTTACCCTTTTTTGCATTGAGATTGACTATTCACGAACAAGGTACACCTTGGTCGACATGGTCAAGAGGTTCCCTTGGATATTGTTTTCTACCTATTCAGATTCGAGGGACAAATTATGAAAAGGGACATGATTGATTTTTCTTTTTTCGTCTCTTTTTCAAACTCTCTAAATATGAAAAAGGATATTGAGTTATTATTACGTCAAACTCATTAAAACTCTGCGATGAAAGACTCGTCACCATGATGAGACCGAGCTTATCCTTCCTACGACTTATAAAACTTACTAGAATGGATTCGTTCAAATAATGAACTTACATGACAAGCATATGTTATCCCCTTCAAGCTAGTGATGAAAATAATTGGGGTACTCACTAGAAATAGCAAGGGAAAATGAAGATGAGACAACATTTTTATAGGTAGCGTGTCACTCTTGAACATGACACTATTGTGCTCTCATGTCAGGTTTGGGATATTCTCACTCAGTCACTTGTCCTCCCGAGTTTGGGTGATCCATTTTTCCTCTCATTAAAATATTCCATTCTGTCATTAGGACCTTTAGTCCTATGTCGAGCCATATGCTACCACACTCCAGAGTTATATCGCCAATGTTCAAGAGAAGTCAAATCTGCAATTACTTACCTATACACTGTTTGATTCATTGTTACAGTCTTGACAATTACTCCAATTTATTCCTTGTTTCAGGTCGATGATGGGGGATTCATCATTGCCCTCCTTCAATGGGTCACTTCCTATCGACTTCAGCTCATTATCCAAGAAGATGACTTAGGAACTCCCTTTCAGTACCTTAGAGTTGGCATGCCCTAATGGCTAGTTCTTTGCATTCGATGACAGGTCTTCATTATTGGCTTTCGATCGGGTGATGCCATGAGTGTTCGACCTCAGCTTCATTATCACATTCATGGATTGTACCATTGTACCTTTAGAGCCATTTTCATTATTGGTGGTTTCTCTCGTACTTGTTAACGTCCACATCATTGACCGGTAATCATGTGGTTTTCTAGCATGTTCGACTTCAAAACATTTATTCGCATGTTAGGATTCATACATTGATCGGGTCGAGATGGAGTGAAAGACCCTGAATCTTGTATGTTATGACTCAGGCTGCATGGAGTTATATGTCATTCATGATTATACACATGTTTCTACTATACAGATGGTTGTGACAATACCGTGAGACTTTATATTTATGATGATCCTCGTTATCTAGATGGCTGTGCCCATACCATGGATCTTTTCATATATTCTTCATCATCCGAATGGTTGTGTCCATGCTATGGATTCATGTCTTGATCTTAGATATGTATATGTATATGCATCCTTGATTTGGAGGTATCCTGATAGTGTGTTTCCTCATCCTTGCAAAAGCTCGTAAAGCATCTCAATCATTACTCCTCATTCTACCTTCATGCTTTAAGAGGCATCTGTTACACAGTATTTTGTCACGCATCCTGCACTTCCTTGTGACATACTTCGAAGTGCTTGAAACATGACCATTATACAGTATACTCATCCATGTATACAACTCAGATCCTTCTTAAGACTTTGTTTGGAAAATTCCTTGAGCTCTCCCTAAAGAAATAGCTTTTAAAACCCTAAAATGAGAGTCATTGCTCTTATGAGGCTTAAAACAGCGATGGTCACCTATTGCACTATGTTTGACTCATGATGGCATTGATTTGTTCCCTTGCATACCTGTGATGATCCAAAAAAGGTAATTTTCCCAGAGGAGATGAGAAGCTTTGTGATCTAGAATCTTCCAGAGCGGCGAGCTGGAGGTGGTTTTGCATAGATGAGGTTGAATCCCCCTAACTTTACCTCTTTGTCTTATGCCTATGAGCTACCTCCTTGATATGTGGGTCTAATCCTATCATTAGAGAAGTCCTAACTTACTTTCCCAGCATATAAATTCCTCCTCTCCCATTCCCAAATGGTTGGTCTATGTCTATTTTCACCCTTATGCTAACTTGTGCCTAGAGGTTATTCATTAGACTTGGAGAAGGAGTGCTTGGAGAGTTTCTTGGCTTGGACTTGGATTACCACTCAAGGAGAGTCTTTCAACATCAAGGGTTTGGTTGTAAGCTTCCCTTTATTTCCTAATAATATACAACTGTTCGTTCATCTTCCCAAAATATATATGTTCATGTATTTATTTAGCTTGACATTCCTTGATCAGTTAAGTAGGTTGTTATTGGATTTGCTATTGGTTTTGGCATGCTTTGTTGTCTCTTGATCACTTGTGCAAGTACATAAATGTTGAGAGAAGAAGGAACAAGTCTGTGACACAAGTGTTTTGAGGCCCTCAACAAAGGAAATCGGAATAGCATTAGAACAAGGTAGGTCATCTCTTTCGTTATACTTTTCAATTATGACCTAAAAAGATGTCTAGTTGATTGTCACTTCAATTGATATACCCACTCATTGGGCTAGAGGCATCGTCTCTATCAACAGAGAGGATTAACCTTGTCAATGCTGCATATAGAGCTTGTGACTCACTTCCAGTCCGAACAAGATTTCTCAGGGTGATGTTCCTCATGGAATGAACAGAACTCAAGTTTTGCACACTAATTGAGGTGGAAAACAGAGCTCTGCATAGTTTTTTGAGTGAACCGGTTGATTCCTGATGACATGCTTCCTTGTCTCTGCCTAGGTGGATCGCTACTTGTAGATGTGTCAGTTTTTCTTTGTTTAAGCTTGGACACTTCTATTGTCAAGTTCTTGACGAGGTGAGTGAGGGTTTCGATATCATTTGTTTCCTTGTCTCTACCTTTTCTTGCCATCGCCTGGGAATTTATGCTCACGTCCTTGGAGTCCTTTACTAGTTTGTCATCCTTGATGTCTCAAATTGCACATAGGTCTTTGTCAACAGCAATAGCCTCTTCACAGTTTTCCAATAGTGTAAGTTTTGCAGCTCGCTTGACGAACTACGTAATGTTGGTCGGCAGTGCGAACGTGTAGTAGTCAATAGTGATGGAGTCATGAGGATTGGTGTTCGATGCAAACTTGTTCAATATGCGTGTAAGCCTCTGATTGAAGTATTTTACCTTCTCTTTCCCCTCCATCTTCAGGCTTCCCAATTCTTTGAGTAACATAGTTGGGGTCTATTCAGGAGCAAACGTTTCAAGAAACATGTGTTTGAATTCACCCTAGTTCTGTATGGAGTTTGGTGGAAGGTGATACCATGCAGTTGCACGATCGTCCAAGGTACATGGAAACAATCTACATTCTATGTTGTCATATCGTACCTCAAGGGTCTGCAGTTGTAGGTACAAGATGTCCAAATGGTCTTTTACCTTCATTGTGTTGTCAGGGTTGAACTTGATGTTCATTCTCTCCACTCGCTTTGGAATCTTATGCAAAGCACCCAAGAGAGCCAATGGTCCCTGAGTCATCCATTCTCGATTTTGGTCAACCATCTCTTCTTCTTCTTTGTCCTCCTCCTCTTCTTTAGAATCTGACGGTTCTGGCTCTTAGTCTATTTGTTCGTCTCCGCATCCACCTACTTCGCTACCTTCCCCTCCACCTCTTGTACTGGAGTCTAATCCCAAGATCACAAGGGTTTTTCATGCCCCTTGTCAGAAGACCAGAGGTTCCTGTCCATCTTCAATAGCTTCTCCTAGACCTTCAAGTGTGGCAAGAACATCTTCTTCCACTGACGACACAATAACCCCTATGGGAGTGGCTTTTAGCTTCCTTGATGCATATGGAGGATGGTGTATGCCTAGGATCAGTTTGACTTCTTTCGCGAAATGGTGGGTAATGGGATGGACAGAGTGAAGGTGATGATATGGAATTTCATGTTCCGCCTTGGGAGGTGAGAAGTAACCAACTGCAGGGTCATGCATAGGTGAGAGGGAGTGCGAGTTACTACCTTGACCAGTGTTGAAAATGCAACAAGATGATGGAGCTTAGTGAAAAGAAGTCGCCTTCACTTAGTGGGCCCGCAGGCTATTTTTGGCGCAAAGTCTATTTTTAGACATATGGATCATGGTCTATGAGTTGCAGGATGCTATTTATGGATGATTGATCAAGTTGGGAAAATAGATGGACTTCTATTTTTGATGAAAGTGTGAGTGATCACAGTGTGAGTGATCAGGTCTATTTTTAGACTGGCTGTCAAAAATAGAAAAGTCAAATATTATTATCTCACAATAATATTTGGACTATAAACTTAATCTTATTCTCTTGGAGCACTTAAGTTCGAGCTACGGATGTGGCACATGCAATTGCATGAAGGAAATACGTGGTTCTTATGGGTTAGTTGAATATTTGCATGCATGACTTCAGTTAGAACTCAAGTGATTTGAGTTTAGTGGACTGGAGGTGCAGTTGATGGAGTTGTGTTCAGTTTAGCTTTGTTAAACTGGTTGTATTTAGTCTAACTGGCGAATAGACTAGAGATG
>APFE031546538.1:0-10595 GCA_000404065.3 Pinus taeda | reverse complement strand
CATTACATACTATGTTGATATGTGTGATTGATGTTTCAATGTGCGCATGCGATTGTTTTTTTAATTCTGCAAATTGATGATCAATGGTAGAGGAGGTTATGTATTATGCATGCATTCTGCAAATGGTGTATAATTAGGATAATCTATGTGAATAAGTGTTATATTATTCAAATTTCTACAACCAGATTGTTGATGAGTGAGTGTGAGAGGACGTTCAACCATATACAACTGGTTGCCCTCCTTCTAGTGCCATAAATGTTGGCAGTGCTAGACCAGCTAACATTTAGGGGATCACCCTAGTATGAATTCCCAAGTAGACCTCACACCATTTGGTGTGGGAGTCCCATCTGGTGTGATGGCCCAGTTTCCATTATCTTAAAGATTTGCCTTATCTCTTGCTTTTCAGCACAGAACAGTGGTTTACTTTGTATTTGAGTAGTGAGGTTTGTGTGCCTGGTGATTGCTAGTGTTACTTGTGTTAATGGTTCTTTCACTATAAAGGGAGGGGCTGGGAGTGAGTCCCAAGTCAGATGGGAGGAAGCCCCAACTCTGTTAGGGAAACACAACACAACAAGATGTGCACAGCTTCCGGAAGAGCAGTCCACATGGATGCGACAGTCACAACACACAAGGAAAGATAACATGCACAACACACAGTAGAGGAGTCTGCACAAGTGTGACGGTTGTTATAGCAAATTTACATGAAAGGTCTATCTGATATCCGGGTAGGTAACCAACATGGGCAAGACAGCGTTAACAGCTCATACAACACATTTTCATTAATATATTTTCATTACAACAATTGAATGAGTTCAAGTGTTAAACACAGGTTAAAGCAACATGCACTACAAGTGTTCAAGATCAGTCTTACAACAGTTACAATACATGTGTGAAAACGTGTTGGCTTGCTAGCAGGCTTCTGAATTAAGCGAAAGTTCCAAGATACATTGTTACACCATACATCACTAACCCCGTGGGCGGGGCATTGGAGCCACTACTTACTCCTTAACGAAAAGATTATAGCCTCTCAAGGCTATGTGGGAGGAGTCTAGGTGAAAAGTCCTTTGCATGTACAAATGAGGGGGTAGTTATAGCCAAGGGTGGAACTAACCCTTGTGGCTATTCGACTACCCTCATGACCGTTTGACTTCCATGACCTTTCGACTTTACATGACTCTTCATATGACAAGTGGGTTGATCCAGGTGGATTTTGGTGCCCACCCACCTATCCCACTTGGAGCCCCACAACTATCTCTTTCAGTTTTTCAGTTTCCTTAATTATAGCACAATTTACTATTTTTAGCAGTTTTTTTAGGTCTTGAACTTCCGGAGCTGTTTTGAGGCTCTAAACAACGTTTTTTGGGAAAACTAGGATTTGACAAATGTTGCTCACTCAGAAGTTGTAGTCCTCAGATAGATCTTTCTAACGAGGTATTGTGCACGTCAAACGAAGATCGTATGCCAAAGTTACGACCCTAGGAAGTTGAAGTACCAATTTACCCAAACTGGGCCCACAGTTTGGCGTTTCATCTCCTAGGGTTAGGTTTTTGGATGTTTAGGGTTTTACATTGTTTCTTAACAATAAATAGGCCTTCGAGCCTCATTGTAACACAGTTCCAAAGCATGTAGCTTCCACATCTCTTCTCAAAGATAAGCTACCATCGCCCTAGCTAGTTTATTAGCATTTCTTTTTGTAAGCATATTTCAGTATTTTACAGTAATGAAATGAAGTGTTATTTCTGCTACATCTCTGTATGTATGGTTATATCTGTAATTTATTGTGTTCCTGTTTAAATTCAGATTAGTGGTATCAGAACGCTCTACTCTTTCTCTGTTTTCTTTGCATGTTCCCATCGAGGTCGGGATATAAGGAGTTAGGGCTTGAACTGGTCGAACCTTTGCAAGACTAGCCTCGCAAATCCCGACAGCCTCGCATGGCAGATGAAAATAAAGACGAGGGGGTAAGAGATCCTCTCAAAATATTGCTCGAAGAAGCCCTCGAGCGACAAAGGAACATGATGATGGACAACTTTGCCCAGATCCTTCAACGGCTACCTAGGGGCGACACATTGACTTCCAACAGCTACTCTGGAAATGCCTATTGTGCTATACAGCAACCCTCCCCATTTCAAATTTTTTATCTAAAACTTTAACAAGAAATGGGTCCCTGATGAGCCTCATAAATGGGTAATTATATGGGCTCATTTTACCTCCTAACCTAGTCAAATCAACCATTCTCTTAGCTTATTGTATGATTTTCTGATTATATTTATGCTTATAGGGTGAGTTGAGTTAGTTATTATGCCATGTGGTCTAACGTGTATTTAAAGGAATCTAGTGGTCAAACTGCAACAATAAATCAAGGTAGAAAGAGGAGAGGACTTATAGGAGGGAATCCCCCTCATTTATTGCTCCTCACTTCGAATTCCCCTTCATTCAGCTCAGAGTACAAGCAGTCGAATCATGCACTAGAAGGTAGCCGAGCAAGTGGAAGATGATTGATAGTTATCTTGAGTTTTGGGAGCCAAGCATCCTTGATTTTAAGAAAGTTGTTGTAGCTTTAGATGTATAAGTAGAGAGGCCTAGGTCCTCACTAGGGTCAACGTTTTTGCTGGTGTAAACTCTGCTCAAATTTCGAGCTTACTATTTTGGACAGTTTTATGTAATCTTGCTATTTTTTTGATAATAAAGATGGAATCCTTTTTGAGCTAGCACTGAGTTACCTCAGAGGGCTGAAGCTCTTGGGTTAGGGCCCAATCCAAGCAACCAAGCTTCTATTTACTTGTCTTTGTATGCTTTACTTCAGTTTGTAGATTAGTTTGTTGTTAGATGTATTTCTCTTATGGTTAAGAATAGGTTGCTTTTGATGATTTAGTAGCTTGCTTCCATTTATGCTTTCTGGATCAAGTTAAGCAGTGATTAGAGAAGATTCAAAAGGCTAGCAACAGTGCCTCAGCCTCTCTTCCCACCTCTAGGACCATGATTTGAGGCAAAGACTCTCTTGCTGCCCCAAAAACACAGATTTTCCTCATTCCTAGGACTTCTAGTGTTTGCAGCTCTCTAGTTGGTTGATAGTCTAGTTTTTCTTTGCTTTAGATCTTCTTTATCATGTTCACTTCCTGATTTAAAATATTCCTTTTGCATGCTTTCCTTCCTTACAACATTTTCCAACATTTCCTTCTACACATCATAGTTTAGGCCATTTTAATGCAAAAGTCTTTTTTTCCTAGGATGCACTCATTTCATTGGTTGCTCAATTTTCTTGGTTGATTGTCAATTTCTATGTAGAAAATCTCTTCCAATAGTAGTCTAGCTTACCAGAAATCACACCCTCCATCTAATCCATGCCCTATAGGGCTCCTAAACCTCACCTCAATTCTACCCTAGTTTCCTTCATTTTTCATAGAACTTCTTCCTCTCTCCTTGAGCAAACCGAATCATCTTTCTCTCTCATGGTAATTCACGATAGACCTTAGGTGCCCTAACACCTCATTCCAACCTTCATCCACCTTTTCCACCCACTCTCACACCCTCAAAATAGTGAAAACTGCTCTTGACCTCCTCCTATAGGCCTCTTGTAGTTTCCCTGCTTTCCCCCTGTAGTTTTCATGTGTCCTTCTGTATTTTTTCCTATAGGCTTTCTTTTGAAGGTCGAGTGTGGGAAAAGCCTCCAGAAGGCCACCTAAGAGCTCCTAGGACCCATCCACACCATCCTACATCCTCCCAAGCTCCAAAATAGCCTTCTAATGCCACCTGTTCGTTGCCACACTCACACACAATAAATTAGATGCATGTTAAATTCACATAAAAACACATAAAAATCCAAAAATATGTTTTCTACTTATTTACTTCTAGAAATAGCATGGTTAGATGTTGTTTACTTCCTTGAGTAGGTAATGGCATTTCTTTCATGGTTTTCATAGTGTTTTTGACAAAAGTAGAATTAGCTTGTTAATTAGGGTTTACTAGGTTTTGCTTTACATTCCAGTCTTTCTCCTCTCCGCAGTTAGAATAGCATCTGTAGAGTAATCTTTCTTTCCTTTCATCACACATAGAGCTTCTTCTGAAATCTATAGAAGTTGGCTTGAGCTCCTAGTGATCTCACGTCGGCTGCCCAAGTGACAACCTGCAATGAGAACTAGTAGTTGTGCATATAGCACCGATGCTTCCAAGTTTGTTACGAATTACCGAGTTGATAAAAGTAAAGTTGGTAGCCCAAGAGTTGCATCATTCTTGCTGCAATACTGGCACTCACCAGTCTCCTTTTTAGAACTTAGATAAAATCAATAAAACTTTTAAAAATCAATAGTCGTGATAAGTCTTTAACTTTTAGGTTAAGGTCAATAATAATCACAACCTTGCTAAATCTATACAACACATGAGAATCCTTATGAAAAGGTCTAATCCAATTTAAATATTAAACAAGACCTTTGTAAAACAAATATAAATGAATGTGTCACATCCTTTGTTTAAAAGATAGACTTAAGGTTTCCATTGGAAATCACCAATGCAATAACGCTATCGTTAACCATAGATCACAATTTATCAAAGAACCATTCCAAGGGGCCATATAAATCTCCCGATGCGATAAGCTGATCGCAATTAGCCATCGCTGAAAGCATGAAACACATAAGAAATGCCCATTCGGAATCCGTCGATATGATTTTATTATTGGAAAGTGCGCTTTTTAATAAAGGTGAAATATAATCGCTAGGCAAATGTTTGCGGGTCTAAATTATAAATAATATATATAAATCAAAGCATTTATTCAAGTGATCTCGCTTACCATCTATTGCAATTGGAACTTTACAAAGGAAATAGTTAAGCATAACAGTTATACCTCCCGATCTGCGATATGTGATTAATTGCTTATCGTTGATCGAGAAGTTACGATATTTATTTTTAAAGAACTATTATTAAAATTCACGATGTAACATATATTTATGGCATTTAATTGTCACGTTGGCAGTTACAGAAAACATTAATAGAGTAGTTATGGTTGAGTCCTTCAAGGATTTCATTCGTAGCAGCATAATATATCAAAATCCTCATTACCCATTGTGCTTAATTACTGTTATTATTCTACTGTGTATTAGCTTTGAACGAATTTATCCTCTGTTACATTCTTCTGTTTCGTTGTGCAGGGCAAGTCTGAATTTATGAATCCAGAAAAAATGATGAACAAATCAAAGAAACCAAAGACTCCCATCATAGCCAAAGAGGAACCAGTGAAAAAGGTCTTGATAGCTGATACTATTGCCTCAGTCTGGGCAAGGCTTCATGGGAAAACATATAAAATTTACTGGAAGCCGAGGATCCAAAAGAGATTGAAGAAGAAAAGGGAACAACGCATTCCACTGACAAGTCAGAGAGTACTCTTAATGATTTGGCCAGCTCTTATCTTCACAGAATAGGAGCCTATGCTAAAATATTACCCTATAATGACTTGGTCAGATGGGTAATTGAGAGTATCAGCATAACAGGCAGAACATTTTGTATGGTTGATGGAAGGATGTTCGGGTCATTCAAGGTGGAAGATATAAAAAAGATGTACCATTTGCCTGAACCATAGAAGTAGTACAACAAGGCATTTTTGGAATCCTTCACCAAGGAAAATGTCATGGAGTTGGACCCTATCAGATAGTGGAGGCATTATCCAGACAAACACAAGCATGAATCATCGGGTATGTACTCCGTAGACTCCTTATCATCTCCTTACTGCTATGTTGGTGCTATGATATGCACACTTTTTAGAGTCCATGATTCAACTAGGTTTCCTATAGAGATGGTACCTTTAATGGAAGCAAAAGTGCACTCTTATATCATGGATTGGGCAACCATTTTGTCTGATAAATTGGCCAACCAAATCCTTGATTATAGAAAAAACAGGTTTGTGACTACCCAGGTAATACCCATGTGTTATATGAGTGCCTACATTTTGGACACCATCTGTTTCAATTCTGATTACCCCATTTTAGGTTGGAAATGGACTCCACAAGACCCGATCCCCATTCATATCTATCATAAGGAATTGTGGAAATTCCATTATAAAAATCATTTTTATAGAATCTGCATGGTTTCGTCTTGCCTATTCATTATGCTATATTCAACACACCCACTCCTTGACTGGCCGATGAAGCCAGTGCTAACCTAACATCAATTGGTAGTTGGTTTGGTGAAGAGAAGGTCACCCACATGAGAATTTTCGGTAGCACTACTGATCCACATGTCCTCCCCTTATACATTCATGATAAACTATTTGCCAAAGAAATAACTTATCAAATAACACAAACAAGGATGTCAAGGAACCTAAAGGAGTCCAAAAAACAAATGTGGCCTTCATTCCCCCTCCGATGTGGTACTTTCACACTGCATGACTTCAAACATGCAAAGAAGGAAGCTGAGAAAATTAAAATGTTAAAGTTAGCAGTCATCCCAAAGAGGCAGTATGATCCAAAAGCAGTTGCCTGCAATTTCACCTCCCATGTCAAAATTCCCAAGTTTGAACATGAGAAGGACGATTATGATGATTTGTTCACTTCAGCTAAGTTATTTTATCAAATGAAACATCTAGAAAAAAATTAGATTGGGAGCATAGGGATTAGAGGAATTTTTGAAGTTCAGGGCACAGAGGTTGCAAACACTACCTCTGGACTTGTTAAATACTACCTCTATGGTCCAACTAGAAGGCCACTATGAAGAAAAAACTATTGAAAAGACTCCTGAAAAGGAAAAGAGCCCTAAAAGGGAGCAGACAAAGGAAGGAACTAGTGAGATCCCTAATACTGATATAAATATTGATCCTGATTTAATCAAGGAATGGGAGCAGTTCAACATGATCATCAAAAACCCGAATAAATCCCAAGAGCTTACTACACCCAAATCGCTCGTAGCACACAAGCCTGAGGTTACTAATGTTCCAATTGAAGGGACAAGCGACCTACCCAAGATTCAGGAGGATATAGAAATCATTCCCAAAAATCCTACCAAGGAGATTGTACTAAGAACAGAAGAAATACCACTCCTAGATGTATTCTACAGTCCGAAGCATAGGGCTGTGGTTAAAATATAGAGGAAAAAGACGAAAATTGATCAAGGACCTATTTTAACTCCTCGGGACGAAATCAAGAATGTGGTATAGAAGGAAGAATTCAATCCCTCTAAGGAGTTAACTAAATTATCCCAGTATGCAGGGGCTTATACAACAACAAAAATGGACAAAGCCTCAGAGGTCAGCCAACTAATTAGGGAAATGGATCAAAGGATCACTCAACTTGAAGTGCAATCGGCAAAAGGACAACAAATAATTAGTCAGCTTGAACAACAACTATCATAGTAGAGACAGCAAAATGAGTGACTAAGAGAGTAGTTGAAACTGGAGAAACAGAGGATTGATGAGAAGACTCTCCAGAAACAGTAGGAGTTGTATCAAGAATTAAGCAAGCTTCAGATGACAATTGAGCAGGAAAAGAAGGCAAAGGAAGATCAAATTGCACAAATGCAAGTACAAATAGAAAGGTATAGGGGTTATCCACAAGTTAGTAAATTCAGAAAAGAAGCCTTGGAGATAACCAAAGCCTTGTCCAGGTAGTTGAACATCCTTTGCCATAACATATCATTGGCCGACCCATTGTGCGATATCTCTGCATCACTGATTGAAAAGGCAGTGGACGCCAGACTGGAATTGGAAAAAACAGATGAAAGGATAACAAATTTTCTTTCTTGGCAAGATTTTGTAGAATGAATCGCTGCCAATTTGCCAAAAATACAAGAATCGCACAAGGAAACCCTATTTTCAGAATGGGAGTCTCGGCTAATGAAAGCCGAAAGAGAAACTTCTAGATGCAGAGCCGCAATGAACAGTTTGATCGAATTAGTAATTATAGTTTACATATGTCTAATTTGATCTCTGATTGCTCTCTAGGTAAACTCCTGAAAGAAAAGGCACTGGAACATCATTGGAGATGGGAGTTGGAGAATAGAGAAAAACAGATCGGAGACGTCCAAAAATTGACATGGGAAACATTCTGGTTTTTTCTATTCAAGCCACATAGCCAACAGATGGCCATGAAATGCCTTTGCAACATTGTCAACTCCATGATCCTCGAACTCTCTGATGCCACCTACACAGCCTAGCTACACTCCAAGATGAGTCAACCTCCTGAAATCTAGCCCATGCTCATAATCTGTCAGCTACAAGCACAAGAAAATAATTTGATTCAATGAATTAGTTCAATCGCTATTGCACTGCTATTTTTATAGTAAATCCCAGATTTTCATGTCTATAGTTAGAACAACACATAGCAATTTTTGTGGATAGTTAGTTTTTTTTTATTATTATTTAAGACACTTTCATTAATTTAGAAAGGGTCCTCAAATTTGTAAAAAAACTTGACTTGGAAGTTGCACTTTTGTACTTCTAAATAATTTTTGATCAAAAGTGGATCAAGATTCTACATTTTTGTGAAAGAAATTTTTTCAAGACTTGCACTTTTGCATCTTCTGGAGGTTTTCTTGAATAAGAAAGTTGAATCAGAGTGTTGTTTACATCAGAATAATTCAAATGCATATGGTACTATTATCACTTTTCTTGTCTTATTTCTCTATGTGAATGAACATTTCTTAAAACTTGCTATTATTGATATATGTATGTTTTTCAGATAATTCTTTAGCATATCAATTCTAAAGGTTTAGAATTGTTATTATTTGAAAACATATGTCAGTGATATATATTGTGATGAATGCGATAATATTTTTATAATTACTTTGTTTAATTTCTTAAACAAAGTAATCATCATATGAATACATCTTTCTATTTACGAATAAGCCATCTTTATGATTATTTGTCTATTAGAAATAATTAGAAATCGCATTGTTAACATAATACCCGAGTTAGATTAGCATATTTTTTTATTTTGAATTGTAGGATAAAACACTTATCACCTTCGTTACACATCATAAAACAATCACCCATCAACTCATACATCACTGGAAAACTGGGCCCATTATATCCAGTCGGAGCCACCATACCAAATGGAAAAGGAGCTGCACTAAGGTCCAGACCGGGCGGTTTTCCCCGATGTTGATGTAGCGATTTTAGAGGCATCAACATTTTTGGCGCTAGAAGGAGGGCATGAACTGTGAATGGCGAGAAAATCCAAATCATTATCCCATTCTAAGAGTAAATCTCCCTCACAATATCCTCCAACTTCTCCCTCGCATTCTAAATCTCCCATTTTCAAGCGAGAAGTTGAAAAGACAACACCCACTGCTGAAAACTTGAACATATTAGATGAGTCTTCCCTTGAACCCCCTCAAGTGAAATCTTTAATTCATAAACTTCAAGGGATTTCCATATCTCAAGAATAGTCTAAGTTATCCCAAGGCAGAGTGACTTCACAATACATCCCTTCTCAGCCTCTTACAAGATTACAGAGCGAAAAGCTTGGTATTGAACAAGTAGAATTTCCCCTGCCTAGTCAAAAAAGAGCTAGGAAGACACCTTTAGAGTCTGGCAATGAGACTCTTTCATCATCATCATCCCTTTCATCTGATCCATTGCAAAGTCAACCATCCATTCCCTAACTTCATATCATAGTCCAATAGGGTATAGGTACTCCAACATCCTCTACCCAACCACTTGTAACTACATCCTCACTTTCTTCTGCTGTTAGTGCGACAATGGCACACAATCAACTAGAACTGGAGCCATGGACAAATCCAGGGGTAGTCACAATTCCTGCACCCTTGAGTCAATTACCAGCCCATCCTGAAAAGTGGTTGCCAAAGTTTAATCTTGATATCAGCATACTAGCAGAAGAACACATAAACAACTTTATGTTGTCAATAAACTTAAATGGAGTGACAGAAGAAGATGTTGTTGTAAGGCTTTTCCCATAAACCTTACAAGGATCAGCTGGATCATGGTATTTTTCATTACCACCAGGATCCATTAATAGTTGGAATTCTTTCCAAGAGCAGTTTTTAACTAAGTTCGGAGATGGTAGGTGTTAACACCCAGGTTGTTCCCTATGACTCCCAAGGGAATACGGCCGGGGTAACCACTAACCAATCTTTGGATTACAGCTTCTAGCCCAGCTATAATCAGAGAGGGCTCTCTCTTTAAGGTTTGTCTCTGTTCTATGTAGATATTAGGCTAGTTATGAAGTGAAGGTTTTTGTTTTGTGTTTGATTGGAAGGATGTCTTTCTGTGCTTAAAGTGGAGATCTGCAGATAAAGTTAGTCCATTGGGCGATGGAGTCTGTGGCTACTGGTTTCTTGAAATCTTGATTTTGAGCAGCTGGAGTTGCAGGGCCATTTAGATATTTCATGAAACAAACTTGAAATTGCGATGATGGAGTGTAAACAACTAGTGAAAAGCAATTAAGAATTTTCCACTAAGCTGGGGTGTGAGAAAGGGATGTATTCCTCAGGAGCAAACTTTGAATTCCTGAAACAATAATCACTGTGAAGATATAGTGTGAAAGGGTAGCAATTAAGAATTACGCTTTCATTACCATAACTGAAGAAAAAACATTCAAAATAGCTTAGATTGAGTTCAGGGTAATCTGTGATTAAATCTTGGAACTATTCTT